>JBBBWG010009480.1:10523-20982 GCA_037176905.1 Azolla pinnata | reverse complement strand
AACCCTAACCCTAACCCTAACCCTAACCCTAATTTCTGCACCTTCGACCTCGGGCCCCTTCTCCAGCTCGCCCCCGGGAATGCAGCGATGGCGTCTCAGGTGCGAGGCCCTGCCTCTCTCTCTCTCTCTCTCTCACACTCTCCCTTCTTCTTTTGGTTTCGGTTCTCTGTTGATCATAACCTTTCTTGCATCGCTTTCGTTCCTGCCGTTTCTCCGCGATCTCTCTCGCCCCGCTCGGTACGCCTCTACCTCTCTGCATTTTCTGCTGCCTCTCCATTCCTTCGCCGCCCCCTTCTTCCCTTCCTTCTCCTTCTTCTCCTTCTTCTTGTATCTGTTTTTTTGTCGCCCATGCTTTCAGATCTTGTACATGGAACAAACACGGCCTGACTTCCGTTTCCTGGCTTTGCTGCTCAGAGGATTATGCCCAGTCTCCGGATGCGCATTCTTTATCTACTTGCGCATGTTGATATCTGATTTCCTCTTTTGGTCGATCATTGTTTTTTTTTTGCCCATGGCACTTGTCCTATGGATCGTGTGCATGATTACTTGTTATTTGAGAAAATTCCATTAACAGATCTGGTGTACTTCTTTTGCACAGTTAAACAACATTGTATAGTTTTAACGAAGGGTCTTGTTGATCCTTTCGAGAAAGTCTCTTCCTTCCAGAAGATTTGGACGAGCTCATCGAATCCTCATACTTGGAGCTTTAAAGCAGAAGATTGGTTGGTTTTAAGTCGTTTGGAAAGATTTCTAGCTCTGTTTTTGTGGGTTTCCTGTCTTCTGAGAGGTGTCTTAAAAGAGCTCACAAGCTTTTGCATGCATTCAGCATTGTCCTTCACCGCTCTGCGAAGGCTGGCTATGAAATAATTTCCTCAGTGACAATAAAAGAGACAGAGTGAGAAATGTCATCGAATGGGTCAAAGCAGAATGGTCGGCCATCCGAACCTGTTTTCCCTGCGTGGGCCAAATCCGTTGCTGAATGTGAAGAGAAGTTCGAAGTCAAGGTAACACATGGTCTAAAGACTGCAGAAGCTCAGGAGAGACAAGCATTGTATGGGTTCAATGAACTCGATAAGCATCCAAGCCATCCTTTGTGGAAACTTGTGTTGGAACAGTTTGATGACATGTTGGTCAAGATCCTCCTTGTCTGTGCCATCATATCATTTGCTCTTGCTTATTTTGATGGGCATGAAGATGGTGCAAAGCTTGACATAACAGCTTATGTTGAACCTTTGGTCATCCTCACTATACTGATCCTTAATGCCATTGTAGGCGTGTGGCAAGAGAGCAATGCAGAGAGAGCTCTTGAAGCTCTTAAGGAAATGCAATCTGAACATGCTAAGGTGTTGAGGAATGGCGTGTATGTGAGCGATTTGCCAGCCCGAGAACTCGTTCCCGGTGATATTGTGGAGTTACGAGTTGGAGATAGAGTTCCTGCTGACATGAGAGTTGCTCAGCTCAAGACTTCTACATTTAGGGTTGAGCAAAGCTCTCTGACAGGTGAGAGTGCACCGGTGAACAAAACCCATCACCAGGTTCAACAAGAAGACTTGGAGCTGCAAGGGAAAGAGTGTGTTTGCTTTGCAGGTACGACAGTAGTGAATGGTTCGTGTATTTGCATTGTCTTCTCTACGGGAATGGATACTGAGATTGGGAAAATCCAAGCACAGATCCAAGAGGCTGCAATGCAAGATGAAGATACGCCTCTCAAGAAGAAGTTGGATCAATTCGGAGAGTTGCTCACCATAGTGATTGGTGTTATCTGTCTGATAGTGTGGATTATAAACTACAAGTATTTCCTCTCATGGGAGATTGTCAATGGACTTCCAAGGAATGTGAAATTCTCCTTTGAGAAGTGTACTTACTACTTCAAGATTGCAGTTGCATTGGCTGTGGCAGCAATTCCAGAAGGCTTACCGGCAGTTATAACTACTTGTCTTGCTCTGGGTACACGTAAAATGGCTCAAAAGAATGCAATTGTTAGGAAACTACCGAGTGTAGAAACACTTGGATGCACTACTGTTATTTGTTCTGATAAGACTGGAACTCTTACAACAAACCAAATGGCAGTGATGGAGATGATAAGTATGGGTGAGAGAGCAGGATCTTTCAGGGACTACCATGTGGATGGAACGACATATGACCCAAGTGATGGCAAAGTTGTGGGTCTGGACAGTGATGGGCTTGATAATAATCTGACAACGATTGCAGAAATTGCATCGATATGTAATGACTCTGGTATTGCAGCTGTTAGCACTGAAGCAGGAGTTGCATTCTCTGGACATCAATTTCGTGCCATTGGTATGCCGACTGAGGCAGCACTCAAGGTTGACTATTTTATTCTCTTTTGTGTCAGTTATTGCAGAAAAAATATCTTTGCATTCCCATCCCCTGGACATCCAATATTTTGCTTTCCAGGAATTTCATAAGTTATTATCTGGAATAAGAAGCTATTTGCCAATCCACAACTACTATGTGGTCAAATCACATTTTTTCTTTTCTACTGGTTTTCTGGAAGCATTCGAAAAAATGGTGAAATTTCATATGAATTTTTGGATGTAGGAAAAACAATAAATTTGCATGCATTTTGTCTTTTCTTGCCATTATCAGGGTATTTTTGTGCTGAGAGGAATTGTTTGTAGGCTTCTGTAGAAAATGTAGATTACTGAGAGCTATAATTAATTTTGCTTGAGCGTTTCTTCTCTGTTTGCATTAGGTATTGGTAGAAAAGATGGGGGTACCTGATTTGGAGGCATTGGAGAGGTTGCGAAAAGAAGATCTTATTGATCATTCATTAGACTATCTTGTTGTGAAGCTAGGTACACAATTTTCATATGAAGATGTTTTTGAAGCCGTCTACTGTGTATAATAACTGTTTTCATATTTCCTTAAAATTTTTTATTATACTTCACAGGTTGTTGTGATTGGTATACTGAGAGGGTCGAAAAAGTTGCATTACTCGAGTTTGACCGGACAAGGAAATCCATGGGTGTTATTGTCCGGACTCATGCTGGGAATAATAGACTGTTGGTGAAGGTTGGTGTCACTTGTTCGTATTATGATAGAATTACATATAAATTGCTATGCAGGGGATCAATACTCTGTACGAAGTCATTGTTCTAACTTGGACATTTATTTCCCAGGGAGCAGTGGAGAATGTCCTGGAGAGAAGCTCACACCTACAACTTTGTGATGGATCTGTGGTAGCACTTGATGATCGAACCCGGGAATTATTGCATGATAAATTGAATAGAATGAGTTCCAAGGCTTTGCGATGTTTAGCATTTGCATACAAAGAGGACCTCGTGGAGTTCAACTCTTATGATGGTGAAGGACATCATGCACATTCTCTTCTCTTAGATCCAACCAATTATGCTTCAATTGAGAGTGGCTTGATATTTGTGGGCATGGTTGGCTTACGGGTATGAACACCAATAATCTTGTATTGTCATTTGTGTTTCGTTCTCATATCTGGTAGAGGTAATATTATTCCCTTGTGAGTTTTACTGTCTTTTTTCATTGTGTATACCATGTATTAGAAATGGATGCTGTTGTCTTGTTTTGTCGTATATAATATGTATTACGAAGTCCATTCATCGATTTGTGTTTCCAATGTACTTCTCTTAGACACAACTAATTGTACTCCTGTTGAGAGTGGCTTTCTCATAGTATATTTGATTCATTTTCATCATTCTTACCATCGTTTCTCGTTCATCTTGTTGTGTTCGTGTATCAAGTCTATTCAGTGCTTTCTTTCTCTGTTCAACTACTCCTCTTAGATCCAACCCACTATGGTTCAGTTGAGAATGGCTTGATATTTGTGGGCATGATTGGCTTACGGGTATGAACTGGAATAGTTTTGTATTCTATCTCATGTTCTATGCTCATTTATGGTAAAAGGTAGCCTATTCCAGTATTTCAGGTCCTTGTTTGGTCATGAAGTCCTTTGGTTTTGTTTGTGTTTTTGCCTTTATTAAAAATTTCAAGTTAACATATTTTCAGTTTTTTGTAGTCTTCTATTGGCCCTTACCAATCAGTGTTTTATATGGCATCATTCTTTCTCACTTAACGGTGATATTCCATTTTATGGCTGTTATTAAGCTACTTGACTCTGTTTGGAAATAGGATCCCCCTCGTGGAGAAGTTTTCCAGGCTATCCATGACTGCAAAGAGGCAGGAATTCGTGTGCTCGTAATCACAGGTGATAATCAGGTCACGGCAGAGGCAATTTGCCGAGAGATTGGTGTTTTCAGTGATGATGAAGACATAACTAATAAAAGCTTCACTGGAAAGAAATTCATGGAACTTGAAGAGGTTGAGAAACAAAGAATTTTACAAGGAAAGAGTGGGCTTCTTTTCTCCAGAGCTGAACCTAGACACAAACAAGAGATTGTTCGTATGCTTAAAGAAGCTGGTGAGATAGTTGCAATGACTGGTGATGGTGTTAATGATGCCCCTGCCTTGAAGCTTGCTGATATTGGTGTTGCTATGGGTATATCTGGAACAGAGGTGAGCCAGCAATATTATGTGTTTTTGTTAAGTAATGGATCGATATTAACCTTTCGTGAAACACATCAGTGCTCATTAGAATGTGTTGCCTCAACATAGGAACTGTAGCTATAAGAAAAAAGAATCTGATCCAGTAAAGAGGTGTTGAAGACTCTTCCTCTGAAACCTGATAATGGTCCAAACTTTGATGAGAGTTCATATTGTTTTATTTATATGTCTACCTGAAGTGCTTACATCTAGTACAAAATAGGAGACATGGATGATGAAGTTCACATCTATGGAGCAGTTAAAGGGTTCGATGCCACTTCCCTGTTTTGTTGGTCTGTAAAACCATTTACTAGCTGGGAGCATTGATTGTCATTAGTGATAAAATGGAAGTTTGATGTTTATATCTTTAGCTGCCTTTTGTATATAGAGCTGGGCAAAGAATCAAGCATTTTGGGTCATGACTCATGTCTATGTCAAGTCGCAAACAAATAACTATGTCCTGTATGACTGACATTTTACTCGACTAATCTAAATAGGTTGCCAAGGAGGCAGCTGATATGGTGCTAGCTGATGATAATTTCAGCACTATTGTGTCTGCAGTCTCCGAAGGACGTGCTATTTACAATAATATGAAAGCTTTCATAAGGTAATGGGTTTTCTCTTGTAATCATTTCTTTTGTAATCTCCTTGTATTAATGTTCACTTGACTTGTTAGTTATGCCATGCTTTTCCGTCTTCCAGAATATGTTCAAATTAGTATGTTTTTTGGTTGTATATTAGTATGCCTGAAGTGTTTGGATCTATATCTTGTGCTTTAGGTATATGATCTCATCAAACATGGGCGAGGTTGCATCCATTTTTTTAACAGCTGCTTTAGGCATGCCAGAGGGTTTGATTCCAGTACAACTGTTATGGGTTAATTTAGTTACTGATGGTCCTCCAGCCACAGCTTTGGGTTTTAATCCACCTGATATTGATATCATGAAGAAACCTCCCCGAAGAAGTGATGATGCCCTCATAAGTCCCTATATTTTCCTCCGCTATGTGGTATGAAACTCGTCATTAGTTTCATTCTAATACTTGCTGAACATCCTGTAATGGTGCTAAATTGACCGATGTTGTGGATTTCAGGTCATTGGGTTATATGTTGGGGTTGCAACAGTTGGAGTTTTTGCTATATGGTACACATGCCCAAGCTTCCTTGGCATCGATCTATCAGCCGATGGACATAGCATCATCCCATTTGAGAAACTAACAACATGGGGAGAGTGCCATGCGTGGGAAGGGTTTTCAGTGAACAATTTTACGGCAGGTTCGAGGCTTATCAGTTTTGAGGATCCATGCGATTACTTCACGACAGGCAAAGTGAAGGCAATGACTCTTTCGTTGTCGGTTCTTGTGTCTATTGAAATGTTCAACTCTTTGAATGCGCTGTCAGAAGACACGAGCCTTCTAGTCATGCAGCCTTGGGTGAATCCGTACCTGCTCGTGGCTATGTCAGTGTCATTTGGTCTTCACTTCCTGATCCTATATGTTCCCTTCTTATCCAAAATATTTGGAATTGTGCCCCTCAGCTTCAATGAATGGGCATTGGTCCTGATAGTTTCATTCCCAGTGATTCTCATTGATGAGTTCTTCAAGTTCTTTGGAAGGCTATTGGCGGCATCAGAACGGAAGGCTAGGAGTGAAAAGCTCAAAACGGCATAGAGTTGTTTGGAGTTTGATTGAATACACAAACCACTTCCTGATTCATCTCATTGATTGTTAAGGATGATTGGTACTGAGATAGCTAGCTAGCACTCTTTTGGGTAAAAAAAAAAGAACGTTAAAAATGTCTCAAAGCTCTCTTTTTTTCATGATATATCCTTGTGCCTTCCAAGTAAAAAGCTATTAGGTAGAGGGAATGGCACAAGAGTATATGTATTTGATTGAGATTCACGACTTACATGGAAAAGAACAGTTGACAATTTACAAGCAAAAAGCTGGAGAATAAAATGTGGTTCATGAGCATGGATGTTTTTATTGTTCTTTTTCAGGAGAAACAACAGGTAATGGTTTGGCTTGATTAAAAGGGGGTTGAATATCTGTCTAAATTATGAGATCTTGTAAATGCAAATTGTAGTTTTTATTTAGATTGTTGAGATTGGCCGAGCATGTTGTTTTGTCGTGTTTGATCGAGATCTTGTAAAACATGGTAAGGCATCAAGTCTTTTTAGAGCATTCGACATTGAAAATCACGCCCCCCTCTGTGTTTGTCGGTCTGTGTAGGTTTAGAACTCCAGAATTTCGGTGTCGATTACACGTTCTGATAACATGCTTTCACCTCGGGCTGTGTGGAATACTTATACCGAATTGGCTTTGCTTTTTCAGATAAAGTGGTTTTGTTTCTCTCAACGGTTTACTCATAAATCATGCAGCAGCAGGTGATATATCACCATAGCAGCAAATGGATCAGTAAAACCTGTTGGGTCAATAGAAAACACATCCATATCTGGTGATCGATGTAACAACCGAATCTAATTCTTTTGGAAATCCACGATTTTTATCATGCTGGAGATGAGAAAATATTCCCAATAGTATAACCGCATTGACCTTTTTTTTATCTTGTCATGTCAAATGCTCACTCCTTCAAACCCGACAGTGACCATCACAATACATCCAAGCTACAGATATACTGCTGATGTAGGGTCGTTTAGGGTTGAGGATTTGGTCGGGAGAAGAGAATTATATTCTGTTAAAGAGATTTGGAAGTCAGGTCAAACCAGTTTATGTTTTCCTGGATCTTCAGAGTGTTTTGTAACAGTTTATCATCCTTTTCGGGATCAAAACCCTGTAACCTTTCTACTGTAAGCACCCAATATGTACGTACACACATTTCTTTGCATCTAGTCCAATTCCTCCCAGGTTTTCTCTCGAACACATAGGAAAACTTCGGAGGTTTTCCCCCCTGCAGTTGCTCATTCAACTTGATGCATTTCTCGGCTATGTATAGTACAAACTTACTGTGTTGGATGCCTCTGGGGCGAGCGCACTTGAGGTCATACTTTTCACCTCCAGCATTGTGTTGCAAATGATCTGGTTCTTTCCACTATACTGGTAATTTATGGATTTCCTGCCTGCTCAATTGCCCAATTGCTTTTCTGTTAAGCACTTCAATGATCATACTTCAATCTTATGAGAATTACAAGCGCAATGTAAATGCCCTAGCAGAACATCTAAACACAACCAATACCAATTAAAATCCTCATGCACACTAACATAAAACAAAGAAAGAATGGTACCTTGATGCCAGTTTAATTTGTTAACAATGTTTGCATGATAAATAAACTGTCTGGTTCCAAAAAACCACATGACCATGTGTGACTGCACGTCATACTAGAAACCTAAAGATAAGTTGAAGATTTGTAATAATTCTTTGAAAGGATAACTATACTGCAGATTAGATTGTCCTACAAATGAATGCACAGTTTTACATCAGCCTACGACACTGTCAAAAAATTTACATTTTTCTACAACTAACTCTTCTGTTCAATCTTTCATCTGTGACAAAAAATGGTCAGGCAAAAAATAAAAAACAAGCTTACAAAAATTACACCAGACGGTTAGCAATGATTCACCCTACTCATCTTGATCGAGATGCTGAGAACCAGTGATCGTAAACAATTCTTTTTCTTCCCCATTTCCACCAGATTGGTCCTCTAACATCACGCTTGCGGGCACGCCTTCCTGCAATCAGGTAGCTGTATTATTACCATTTAAAGAGCAAGAAGACAATCCTGCAAAGTAAGCTGAGACAGTTTTAGGATCGAATTTTATTAAACCATCTTGCATGCTTTCGTTCATTCTTTCACCTTGATTGCATATGACTGTTGTAGAAAGCCAATTCCAAAACTCTTTTCAGCCATCACTGGCAGATACTAACACTCTGTATTCTAAGACGCCTAGTACCTACCTATGAGATCCTACCTAGCCGAGTAGTCTGTTTGTCACATCCTTATACAGAGAAATGAAACCATTCTTAAAATGTTATCTAGATATTAAGGTCAATGATAGATGCATATAAACACACCATTTGAACACCATGTTGGTACTTCCATGAAAATTATCTTAATCTTTTCGTAACTTTCTCATCCATGCCTTTTCCACATTTGCTTTTCTTCTGAATATGTGGAAGCTGACCGTTCATGATATTCTGCACATGGTGGTTTGTTCAAGTGTCATGGCTATAGCATCCTTGAAGTTGGAAAGCACTTCCTATATTCCAATGCATTAAGAGAAGTGATAATTTACCTTTTACTCGAGATTTGAATTGGGACCTCATTGTCATTATTGATAGAGGATCTATCTTCCAGTACTGTCGTTGAATATCGCAAACCTCCATAACTGTAGCTAAACCCGGAATTGAAGGCTCACACATCATTGGAAGAGGACAAGGAGATTCACCCAAAAGCACCTGGAATGCAGGAACTCAATCCAACTATTTATATTTGTAATTATTCTACATTAGTTCTACTTCTAGCAAGGACACTTAAATAGTAGTAATACAGACAAGCAAATCTAGCATTCCAAACATGTAACATAATTCTCAAAATTATTATAATTATTCCATATTAGCTCTTATCATTAGCAACAGTGCTGCTTTTAAAGTAGTAGTACGGACAAGTAGATCCAGCATTCTGAACTTCTGATTTAAAATCAAATCAGCATGTCATTCTTTCCATAAATAACTATCTGATTTGCACTACCTGTAAAACAGCTGAACTTGAAGCAGATATCGAACGTAAATTATATCTGTACAATAAAAAGTAGCTTCTAAATGTGAGGAAACTAGTAATGTATAATTCTTTCAAGCATATGACAGTGGCATTGGCTGAAATCGCTTACCCGCCTTCCAAAACTACTAACAATCTTCCTTCTACAAGTGAATACAACATTTGTGTCATGAGTGCATACCCCTGTGGTGACACCTGCAACCATTTGAGAGCATAAAGAAAAAGGATGCCATAAGTCCTTGTGGAATCGCCAGAAGGTGTTGTACACCATCCTTTGCTTTCAGAAAGAAAACGGAATAAAACGAGCAGAATTCAAACCTTGCAACCACCTAAGGGATCACCTTCAGCGGCATCAAACCCTGCTGATATAATTATCAGTTCTGGCGCATATTGTTTTGCTGTATAAAAACATAAAGATGTTCATATAGCGACCACTTTTTATCTAAAAACTAACAAGCTTTGACCTAAAAACTAACACTAGATGCATGTCTCTTCTTTGATTTATCTTGGTTTCTGAAATGGGATGAAGTTATGCTATGTTGTGAAGACCCGTTGCAAGAAACACGAGCTAAATATGGGATTTGTAACAGGATCATTATCCTCTGCAAAACTAGTATTTGGTCCATCGAGCATACATCAGTACAAGAAGCATATTCTGGGAAAATTACCTATAGGGATTACAATATGTTGAAAAGCAAAAATATAGTCTTCATCACCGATCCCTCCACAGGGCCATGGTATATTTACTGAAAATCCAGCTCCCCCATCAATGCCAATCTGACAAAGGGAAAGTTAATTTAAAACCTTAACAAATTTTACTTATACTATGGTTATTTATGTTAACATTTTTATATCAGGATTCCAAAGGAATACCTCGATCATAGATATCAGAAAAGAAAAAACATTACATTAGTAAGAAAATTAAACTCCTCTTTGCATGCAATATTTGGGAATGGGTTTTTGCTAGATAAAAATTAGTGTGAGTTTTAAATTTGTGCGTTGTGAGGATATTAAATATGCTGGTAATAGGCATGTATACACAGACAGATGTATCTGGATTAAAAGATCCCTGCCAAGTATGGATTTGGCTGGATGTGAATCCGGAATAAGCAACAATTTTACAGTGAGATGTTGTGCTTGTTCTATTACAATATTTCCATTACTACTTTGATTACTTGTTTCCACAAAAA
>JBBBWG010009480.1:0-10423 GCA_037176905.1 Azolla pinnata | reverse complement strand
ATTAAATGCAAGTTTCCAATCATCTGGATTGTTAAATTTAAGAAACTGAATCAAAAGATACACGAGCATGATAACATACTCTTTAATTTAAAAAGTGTCTCAGAGCATTAGCACTAGGTGGTTAACGAAGGGATCTTCCATAAGGAAAACATTGAGGGAGGTCCATTGTTGTAATAACACAGATTGAAATGTACCCATACTATCCTGTTTTTGCAATGGAGCTACCAGAATCCTACATGAAATTTTTACGAAAATTCATCTTCCTGAGAAAAAGGCATTGATGTTAACACTTAAAACTGCACCTTTTTGGTAAGAGTCTTGTATCATACTGCTGCACTATGCAGTATACTGGAAAGATATGCAGAATTATCAATAATAATATATGCTCGTGTGCATTCAACAGTCACATGACCAGGTAGTCTTCTTGAAATGGACTCTATAGGAAACTCTAAGGTTATCAATCCATTAATCCAAAACAATGTGAAAATAAAATTTTACAATGGACCTAAAAGAACATCTGGCACAATTCTGCCATGTAACCATCAGAATCTTACGGAAGATGCTTATCCAGCTGGGTTTAAACACTTTCAACATTCAAATACTCTTACTCTCAAGTGATACATAAGCTGACTGGTTTAAGTGTCTGCCTTATGAGCTGGGGGCTTCTAGGGGATGCAGTCACCCACTATAGAGGCTGAGATGCCCTATAGACCTTGATCCCCCTCTATTGAGGGGGAGGTAGAATGCCCTCAGATACCGGCTCGTAAAACACAAAGAGTAATGAAAACCATATCCATAGGCTGAAAAATACCTCAGTTGCACCTCCTGTACCAGGATAAAATCGCCCAGCTTCATACCTATGTAAAGAGATGTATAGTACCTACAAAATCATTGTTCCATAATCTCAAACAAGAGAAGTGGACTTTTTTTTTCTCTTCTTAAACAAATAAGAATAAGGTACTGCACTTACAGATGAATCACGATAAAAGATTTCCTGGGTTCCGTTTCCATGGTGCACATCCTATAGAAAACATAAGGACATTGTCAGAAGGTTACCAGAAAAAGAAGTTACGAGGTGTCTTTTTTCATGCTTACCCAGTCCAAAATCAAGACTTTCTTAGCACCAGCTGCCAAAGCAGATTTAGCAGCAACTGCAGCATTATTATGAAGGCAGAAACCCATAACAGTAGAATCCAATGCATGATGTCCTGGTGGTCTCACCTAATACAAAAGGCATGTACTTTTAGCATCAATTCAACAATAACCATGAATCAAGCAATAAACTATATACGTAGAACAAAGCTCAACCAGAGCAAACCCATTGCAAATTTTTCCATTCAAAATTGCATTGGCAAGATCGATACATAAGCCTGCTGCAAGTCTGGCTGCCAGAGCAGAATGACAGTTCGCATATGTATCTGCAGTGAAAAGACTGTGATACAGAGTTTACATACAAAAGAAGAATAGCCATGTGAATAATCTATCTATATAAAAATTATGTCCTTATAAAACCTGCAGGAAAGTAAACACAAAACTACCTTGCTTCATAAGCTGAAGTTGATTCAACTGCATCAATATGATCATGTGTATGCACCTAATATATATCAAACATGGAATTATTTAGATATGCAAACAGCAACACTGAATAAAATTATGACACTGTGTAACTCTGACTAGAGAAATGTACATTCAAAAATTTAATAAACAAAGAACATCATGTATGTTTACAATGCAGGTAAAACAATAGAGTTACAGTAAATCTTGGATTATCCCAGTCATGTAGACGAGGACCTTTGAATTTGTCTCAAAAAGTTTCACAAATGTCACTAAGTTCTCACTATTTCCCAAATATGCATGTGACTGAGAGCGCAGTTATACATGCTAGTTAAGCAAATATATGATTGAGTCACTCATTGTCACTCACTTTCAAGGTTGATGAATGTTTTGGACAAATGATGAGAATTCAACAGCATTTCAGAATTTTCTCCAATTAAGCTGAATGATTTTCGCTGCTGAAAATGATTGGTCTGTAGATAGCTTGATGAACGACCTCTTCTTTTTTCGTCAATATAGTTTACAGGTACTCCTTACTAAAAACATTTTTATTGAAAAAGGGATCTTGAAATGTCCCCATAATGCATCTACTCACCATTTCCATTTCTTCTCGGGTAGCTTCTCTTGCAGGAATTTTACAACAACGCCCAGGGTATAGTCCTGAAAGCATTGTAGTCAACAGATTACTCCATCCACTCCAATAGGAACACTTAATTTTTGGGACATCTTTCTTTTGACCTTGTAATGATTACAGCAGTATCTATACTAGTTTACCTCCAGCATCCAACCCTCTCATTATGGCACGAAGCCGGTCAGGCCGTTCTGGATGAGGATTAGGTTTTGTTGTCACCTGCCCAATAGATAAATAAACAAAGTCGGATTCAAAAGAATGTACAATTGACATTTTTCTGGTAATCACATATCGTATCTGTGACCTCAAAATGAAGAAGCATTCTCTCATCAAAGCCTATTGCCGTTGATGTCGTATCTGTTTAAATGTGGCAGGATAAGCAATGCGTTATGTTAGTGTTGAGTTCAAGATGATAATAGCTGTTACATGATATCACGAGAGGAAATACCTGGATCAGTATATGTTCTCTTCTCTATCTCAGTTCCATCATCCTTTTCTCGCGGTGCTAAATGACCCCGTTTCAAAATTCCTGATTCTCTATGTTCTTCACAAAGCTTCAAAAAACAAAACCATGATTCCAGAAGTATGTCAAAAGGCTTCACGTATTAATATAGCATAAGGCAGGTTTAACGAGTTCTATTTTCTATGGTATGGAGTTATATATTCACAGCAGTAGTGATTTTCTATATTCATACCAATGATCGATGCATACCTGACAGCGAATCCTCTCCTCTGAATTCGAGCATGTACAATTTGTGCAAAACCATTGCACAGAAACCAATTCTGAATCTTGATTGGGATCCCAATCCTCATCATCGTCTGATTCATCTTCCCAATCTCCTTCATGCTCATACATAGCCTTGATATCCAAATTGATACTCTGGTTGTTAACAACAAGCTCCCTGAAGCCATTTGCTTTCACACTGCTTTCTTGCATATGCTCACGTCCGCACTCTAAGTCTATAGCGACCCCATTTTTGTCATCTATTAGGAAATTAATCTCATTGGTCGTGTATGGTTTCATACTGTCATCGATCAAATATTTCTTAGCATTATTGCTGTTCAAGCTTATTTTGCCAGCCTCATTTCCCAAACATGCACTGCTCAAACGGCCTAGTTCGAAAGTTCTAGAGAAGTTCTCTTTTGCCTTGAGGGTGTCAGTAAGGATCCCTTTTGCGTTCATGCTACGACTATCCTGTAGATCGCAATCCAATGTTCAAATTCTTCTCCTGATACATAGGTACAGTGCATTCAATGGAAGAGACATAAAAATTTTACGAGATTATACCACTATTATATAATTTTAGCTTTTTGTTCAAGTTTTAATTATTTGCAAAGTCTGAAAATAACAGGAAATTTTGAGGAAGAAAAGGGAAAAACAGAACAAACATAGTTTATGCAGTTCCGACAGATTATGTCCAACAGTAAACATTTTTAATATGAGATTAAGAAAGAATGCCATACCATAAGCGAATTTTATTGTTGTATTCTGATCTATTTGTAAAAACTTTCCAGCGACAATATGGAAAATAATTTAAGATTGACCAAATAATTCCAAAACTCACAGTTTCCAGAAATTGTAAATATTCGATGCAAGTCGAAAAATAAGAAAAAGAGATTACCTATAAGGAATTTACAAAAAATTAACATCCTGACAGAACTATATCACTTCACATAAACAACTTGAAACAGAAATCTGGAAACCCAGTAAATAATGAGAAACACGATACATTTGTAAGAATTTGGGTATAAATCTGTCACAATTCATTCCATCGGCACAAAATAAGTTGATGGATTTATTAAAAAAAATCCCCTCCACAAGGTGAAAAGGAATAGAGAAACAGAAGGAAAAGAACGCCGCATTTTTACAAGGGGTGGCATGTATGTGTGTGCGTACGTACCGCATGCATGATATAGTCATCCACAAAATTCCAATAACAGGAAAATATGAGAAAAACAGCACAAATTTACGGGAATTTATCCAGTTATATAGTGCGTGCATCCTGCTTGACCTCCTCATTATACTTTGTCAACACGTTATTTTATTTTGCAAGAAATTCTAGCGCGAGCGTGAGACAGAGAGAAGGTCGGAAAGAGTTCAAACATCGGACTTTTGCGGTGGAATGCTGGGGGTTCATTCGGGGCACAGATCAGCGATCGAACCACCAGAAAAGAAAGAAAGGGAAAAGGAAAGAAAAAGGAGAGACACACACCAAAAAAAAAGAAAAAAAAAAAGAGGTCCATAAGGACGGCGACAAAGCGAAGCAGGAGAAACACAGGAAGAAGAAGAAGAAGCAAGCAAGCAAGCAGAGGGAGCATACCTGTGTGTTTGAACTGGTGGCCCGTCGTCGTCGGGCATGGAACGCAAACGCAGAGCGAAAGACGAGCTTAGCTTAGACTGCGCAGGAATATGCGCATATTATCCAGTGCTAAGTTTTGGGTATTTTCGGAAAATGCCCCTCTAGAACAAGAGCAGGAAATTCTGGAGATTCTGGCAAGAAAACAATGACTAACAGACATACATAGATTGCATACAATGATCACATGGTAATATGCCTTTTCGCATCGTTAAGTCGTAGTTAGCATGCCGGGGGAAGAGCAACCCAAATGTAATCTGTGGCTGAGAAACTCGAGAATTCGATGCTTCCGAATGTGCTTGTTTCAGGCTGCAACCGAGAGAAACTCAAGGATTCGATGCTCTTTCTAAATGCGTTGTTTCGGGCGGTGTTCGGTTAGCCCACAAGTTCCTTAATGACGCGTGGTTGCATCTGTGATCTGGGCCATACATGTACAAGTATGCTAATCAAGATGTATGTCGTGCATCCCCAGAATTTAGATCCGTGGACCAATGTATGCAGGGCATCTATCCGGCCCTCAGATCGCCCTGAACGATAACGCAAGCACCTGCACAAGACATTGTTGATGGTTGAGCATACATGTCCCAATGTCCAAAGCCAATGATCCTCCTTGCATTCTGATAGAAGCAAACTCTGGTTTGGAGTCCCTTTGAGCCCTTTATAACTGTGAAAGCCGGAGAGATTGACGGTCCCTTAGATTTGAGTTTCCATGCAAAATGTCAACTAGATCTTCGTCTAGATGATTTCACCAATCGTTCAAAGGCTGACCTCCCAAGCTCGACATTGCCCCATTTCTGGCATGCCCCCAGCAAAGCATGCCAAAACACGTCATCGGAACAAGAGGGCATCTCGCTAACTACCAAAGTTGCTTCGTCGAACATTCCAGCACATCCGAGAAGATCGACCATGCAAGTATGGTGTTGGATATCGGGCATGATCCCATACTCTCTCGTCATCTCCGTAAAATGCATCCGGCCCTCATCCACGAGGCGAGCGGAACTACATGCGCTCAATACACATGCAAATGTTACCGCATCGGGAGTGGCTCCCTCTCCTTTCATTTGCTCAAAGCAATTCAAGGCATTCTTCTCATGGAGCCCTTCCTGCGCATAGCCCCCGATCAATGCATTCCACATAGCTACACTTCGCACCGGCAGCTCGTCGAACACTCTCTGAGCTCTTTCCATCTCTCCACATTTGGCATACATATCTACCACAGCTGTGCAAAGAAAGACATCATCTTCTAGCAATCCTCGACTTACGAGCTCATCATGGATCCTCTCCCCTTTGTCCACCACAGCAGCGCTACCACAGGCTTTCAAGATGCATGTAAAGGTTACGGGATTTGGGACAACCCCATCAGCTCGCATTTGCTCAAAGCATTTCAATGCATCTTCACCGCGCTTTTGTTCAGCATATCCAGCGATGAGTGTGGACCAAGAGACAACATCTCTTGCAGGGAGCTCCTCTAGAACTTGATGCGCTTTCGCTAGTGCACCGCACTTGGCATACATATCCACCAAAGCATTGCCAAGATCAAGATTGTTTCCCAACAACCCGCTACTGATAATCTCTTCATGAATTTGTTTGCCCTTGTCGAGTTCGCCCATTATACTACAAGCCTTCAAGATGCGCAGGAAGATGATCTTATTTGGAGCAACGCCATCATGTTTCATGATTTCGAAGGCAGTAAGAGCTTGATCACAATGACCCTTGCAGGTGTACCCGCCAATGAGCACTGACCAAGATACGACATCCCTAACAGGAAGCCCGTTGAGTACTTCTCGAGCTTTCTCAACGTCACCACATCTTGCATACATGCCCACTAAAGAATTTCCGAGCTCGACGCTCTTTCCAAGCAACCGTTTATTGATGATGTCCTGATGAATTTGCTTGCCCTTGTCAATGGCTCTCATTCGGCCACATGCCTTCACGGCACATGTGAAGGTCACTGCATTCGGGGAAATGCCATCCTTTTGTACGTGCTCGAAACACTTCAATGCTTCTGTGTCCTTTCCATGTTGGATGTAGCCTTCAAGCAATGCATTCCAGGAGATGACATCTTGAAAAACAAGGTCTCCAAACACTGCTCGTGCTTTGCATAACTTGCCACATTCCGCATACATCTGGATAAGAGCACTGCCCAGACCCATGGTTTGTCGTAGCAATCCCTTACTTGCGATCACACCATGAATCTGTTCACCAATATCAACAGCTCCTATGTTGCCACACGCCTTCAAAACAGAAGCAACGGTGACAGCATCTGCAGTAATGCCCTCATTTTGCATCCTTTGGAAGCAGTGCATGGCTGCATGACCCTGCCCTTGTTCAATGTACCCTGCAATCACAGCAGACCAAGAGACGACATCCCGAACCGAAAGCTCCTCCAGCACTTGTTCTGCTTTTTCTAATGCACCGCACTTAGCATACATACTGACTAATGTCCTCCCTATATGAGGACTAGATTGTAAAACACCCCTCTTCACAATGCTGGCATGCACACAGCTGCCGCTGGACAGATCCTCCATCTTACCACATGCTTTCAGCATGCAAACAAAGGTAATGGCATCGGGACAAATGCCATCGCTATGCATCCATTCTAAGCACTTGAATGCATGTCCATAGTGGTCCTCTCGAACATATCCTGAAATTAGCGTGTTCCATGAAACAATATCCCTAGCTCGAAGCTTTTCGAGCACCTGTTGTGCTTTTTCCAAGGCACCACACTTGGCATACATATCTACAAGGGCATTTCCAAGTTCAATGTGATCCTCCAGCAACTCCTTACGAATGATCTCATTGTGGATATGCATGCCCTTATCAAGTGCCTTTGAGTTACCACAAGCTTTTAAAATGCAAATAAACGTAGCCACATCAGGACACAGACCATCACTTCGCATCCTCTCAAAACAAACTAATGCCTCTTCACCGTTTCCTTGCTGAACATATCCAGTAATCAGTGCATTCCACGCAACCACATCTCGGATAGGAAGCTCATCAAGAACTTCTTCTGCTTTTGTCAACGCACCACATTTGGCATACATATCCACCAGAGAGTTGCCAAGTGCCATATGTTGTTCTAGCAACCTTTTGCAGACAATTTCATCATGGATTCGTTTGCCTTTATCGAGTAATCGTAGGCTGCTACAAACATTCAAAATGCAAGTAAAAGTGATTGCATCTGGAGAAAGGCCATGACTTCTCATCTGTTCGAGACAATTCAACGCCTCTTGACCTAACCCTTGGAGAGCATATCCTGAAATGAGCGCATTCCAAGCAGCAACATTCCCAACAGGAAGCTCATCAAGTATTTTCCGTGCTTTTGTCAGTACACCACATTTCGCATACATATCTACCAAAGCATTTCCAAGAACGATATGCTTTTCTAGCAGTCCCTTCTTGTCAATTTCCTTGTGAACTTCTTCACCCTTATCGATCAATCGTGCATGGCCACATGCCTTCAAGATGCAAACGAATGTTACAGTATCAGGCGAAATGCCATCATCTTGCATCTGTTCGTAGCAATTCAGCGCATCTTCACTCTGACCATGATGGACATATCCTGCAATCAAAGCATTCCATGAGAACACGTCTCGTGCTGGGAGCTCGAACAGCACTTGGTGTGCTTTAACGACTTCACCGCATTTGGCATACATGTCCACAAGGGCATTGCCCAAAATGGCATCTTTCCCAAGTAAACCCTTGTTCACAATCTCGACGTGGATTGCCCATCCCCTTTCGACAGATCGCATGCATCCACACGCCTTTAGCATGGCAGTGAACGTAACTGCATCTGGGGCAAGGCCCTCACTTCTCATCTGTTCTACGCAGTTTAAGGCTTTATGGCCCTCTTCGTGTTCGGCATAACCTGCGATAAGCGCTGACCAAGACACGACGTTCCGGAACGGAAGCTCATCCAGCACTTCTTGAGCCTTTGCCATTTCCCCACATTTTGCATACATACAGACCAATGTGCTCCCCACATAAGGATTGCGAGCGAGCAAACCCTTGTTCATGATATCCACATGTAGAGACGTGCCCTTGTCTAGGTCCTTCCTTTTGGCGCACTCTTTCAGTAAGGCCACATAATGAATGGCGTCGTCCTTATCACAGGAAGAAGCCGGAGCATGCATTTCGCCCTTCTCTCTTCCGATGAAGGCAAGGTGGTTTTGAGATCTCGGCATCATCGATGGCCTTCTGTGAAGGCCAACCATTGCAAAGATCCCCCCGAAGGTTGCTTGGATATGTGTATGCAGCAGAAGAGAGCTGGGGGAAAGCAAGCTGTGCAGGAAAGCATGAAGCTTGAAGGAATCAAACGAATTACCTCAGATGGCAACTGCATCACATCATCTTCCCCTGTTGGCTTCTGTTTTCTTCAGAGGGAACAGAGAAAACACACTAAAAAAAATCATCTAGCCTAACGCCAACCCTAATCCTAGACCAAAACGCAACCCTAACCCTAATCCGAATCTTGGCCCAAGCTCTAACCCTAACCCTAACCCTAACCCTAGTCCATGCTCTAACCCCAACCCTAACCCTAATCCTAACTCAAGATCCTGACCCCCAACCCTAACCCTTGCCTGGGCTCTATCCCTGAATCCTGACCCCGACCCTAACTCCGAACACGTTGCGACCAATGATTCTCACCATCATGTTTTAAGAGGAAAATTTTCGTTTAAACGCATCCCGGTAATATATGCCATGCATATTAGAGTGTATGATTAGGGTTTAAGATGTAATCTTGTTCCAGGGATGTGTAATTAACGTGACAGATTCAAAGCTTTAGATGGGGAATTCTGCGTAAACAGCTGAACTTTGAGGGGTATTATGGTAATTGGTTTTCCCTGAAGAAAATCTGACCCAGGGCAGTCAACGAATGTAGAATCTGGAATCAGGAGGCATTCGTATCTAACTACGATTATGGAGCATATAATACGCTCGATGAACGATGAATTGTCTCGCATGTGTGTGAGAACAATTTCGGACCAAGAAGAGAGGTTATGGTCATTGGACAATGGCCAATGTTTGTGTCAGTTAGTTACGAATGCATTAATTTCCATGGCATAGTTAGGACCTCAATCATCATATTGCCAATCATATGATCATCAGCCATACTCCAATTCACTCTGATATATCGCCCGCCTTCTTAACTCGATGAGATAAACAAACAAAAACAATGGTCATGATTTTGAAGTGTAAGAGTGGATAAGTTGACAGATAGCTAGTGGATGAGATATCAGGCTCGAAATTCATAGAGATGATATGACTGACTTAAGTTTGGATAGATCTGTTTACAATAGGCTTCTGGTGATGTTTTTCTCGAGCCTTTTTTATCAACGCTCTCACCTGGTTACTAAGCAAACCTATGACAAAAACCTGTTGATTCTCTTGTTCCAATGCAAATGAACCTGGCGATGAGAGAAGATCGCGTGCACTCTCGGGAGCTGATGATGCATTGTTGTGATCGTTTGCATACATGATTGTCGCCTGATCATCGAGCATGGTCCGTGCCTCAACCAGCATGATTATCTACATGCTCGCATCTGCCCAGTTAGTATGAAACAATTGCCCGAAAGGACCACCAAGAGAGCCTTTCATGCTACGATTTGTACCGATCGATCAATCGACCGATCGCGGAGGTGGGTTACTGCGAAGTCATACGCGATCACACTCGCGTCGATCGATTGGATCGACGAAGCTCGATGGTAAAGGCACGATCTATCGCGCATGTGCACTGAAAGGAAGAATCTAAGTGACTCTTCTGTGTGTCGGCAATCTCCATAGTTACTGTAAGCTCCCCATTAGTTCCTCAAAACAATGCCCACAACTCAGACTTGGAACGACGACGACAACAACAACAATAACAACAACAACAACAACA
>JBBBWG010009469.1:0-22860 GCA_037176905.1 Azolla pinnata | reverse complement strand
TGTTACGGCGCCACATCAAGACTACTCGGCCATGTGATAAGCTAGATTATCAACGCCTCGGTCCTTTTGTCATCACGAAGCGGATTAATGATGCAACCTTTCGTCTTCATCTTCTTGCAAATTTACGGCTTCATCCCGTCTTTCATAGCTCTCTTCTGGAGCCTTGTCATACCAGCTCGATTCCCAATCGTGTTGTGCCGCCCCCACCTCCTCTCCAACTTGCTGACGGCCTGGAGTACGAGGTAACCTCGATTCTTGATTCTAAAATTATGCGCAACAAGTTATATTATCTTGTATTTGAGCCTGCATTATTAACGACTCCTTCCACTCGACTCCTTCCACTCGTCGTTTTAGAAGGGGGGATAGTGTAAGGAATCAATGAACATTAGGCTTCCTCTAGATTCGAACCTAGGATCTCGTACTACATGATAGGGAAGCCTAAACATTGAAGTAGCTTATCAAAACGGGAAATGTTAAAGGCTAGTTTTCATGATATAGTGATTATTCTATTCAAAGAAAACTCTGGAACTTTCTAG
The DNA here is from genome assembly GCA_037176905.1 of Azolla pinnata. NCBI lineage: Eukaryota > Viridiplantae > Streptophyta > Polypodiopsida > Salviniales > Salviniaceae > Azolla > Azolla pinnata. Next base: position 22,324 of record JBBBWG010009469.1, on the reverse strand, counting down.
AACATTCTAGAACCTTCTAGAGTATCCTAGAATATTCTAGGAATAGAACATTCTAGAACCTTCTAGAAATCTCTAGGCTAATCCTATAAATAAAGACATATACATCATATCAAATCAGTTCGAGTCAATGCTAGTCTTCAGCCTTAAGCTTTTCTTGTATCCAACTCCTCTTGTACTCATTCTATTCTAATAAACTCACTCTTCTGTTATCCATCCACTCTCCTCTCTTCTTCTCTACTCTTATATCTTCTTTCAATTATTCAATCTCTTCCCTGGTTCTGACACGTATATGTGGTTGTTTATGAACATGTGGATATATACATCTATATTTCTATGTGCTTTGCAAATTGCATGGATATACTCCATTTTAGATTACAATAAATATATATGAACCTCATTTACAACATAAGTATATCTTAGAGAAATTGTTTATACCCCTAATTTGCCTGAAATGAGCTGAAATGGGAGATTATCACGCTTGTTGTGGTAATTACACGGATAAGTCGCGGCAAATATGCAGCTGTTCAGCGGTAAACTCACGGCAAATCAGCAGCATAATCGCGGCAACATTCGCTACAAACTCGCGGCAATAGTTGCTGCAAATTTGCAGCAATAGTTGCTGCAAAATTCGCGGCAATTGCGCAATAAAATTCAATTTTGCGGTAATATCACCAGCAAAAATTGCGGAAAAAGTTCTGGATATACTTGCGGTAATATGCCCGGAAAAAATTGCAGCAATACTCGCAGAAACGTTGCAGCTAAGGTTGCGGAAAATTGAAAGTTTTTTGAGCGGGAATATGCCCGGCAACGCCAGCTTGAATCAACGCAGCAAATTTGCAGATTTTTCTTGCGGAAAAATGTTCAGCTAATCTCGCGGAAATAGCTGCGTCAAAGCTCGCGGTAATGGCGCAGATATGGTCATGGCAAAACTGTCGTTGGTGGTAGCGGCAAATGCGCAAATAAAGGTGCGGCAAAATGTCTGGCAAATTTCGCGGTAAAGTTCGCGGAAAATCTCGTGGTAAGGTTCGCAGTAAAATGACGCGTAGAAAAAAAACATTTGGCACGACTTTGTCGCGTCGCGGCAAACAGCCAATTACCTTGTAGTGAGACTAAATGCATTCACATATAATAGAAGCAAAGCTTATGTGCATTTCATACAAGAAAATCACGCATGCATGATTAGTGTGCATGATCGCATGCACAACATGTGTGCATGCACACATGCACGACTAGTGTGCATGAGTGCATGCATACATGCACAACTAGCATGCATGAAGGCATGAATAGCACCTGATCAACTATAAAAACAAGGTGAGTTCAAGCCTTGATCATCGATTAATCCAGTCATCATCAGATCAGAAGATTAATTTAGGAACTCATTATCCAAAAATATCAATTCATCAAATTCTTCATCAGTTCATTATCAAATTAGTGTCAGAGATCATCAAGAGCTTGTCGGAGGGATTCTTGATGATTAATCTATAAACCCATTACCATTCATCTTGCTCTTTTTTCTTTTATTCTCTTCCTCTCCTCATCCAGGACCCCAATGGTCATCACCCAACTCACACGAAAATTCATTGCCGTGTCGTACGGCATGACATCAAGTGGTGAACCTAACGTGAAACGGGTGACAAGGAGATGGAGAATTAGCCAATGGAGATCAATATGATGGTACTGTTCAAGAGGATACTTCAGGAGTAGCGCGCACAATCGGAGGCTGCATTGGTGGTGGAAAGGCTTATGAAGCGAAACGGAGAATTCAATGGAAAGGATGTATCTCGCTGTTTGCGAGATTATGAGCCAGAGATGCTGCGATGCAGAATCTCAAAGGGCTATCAAGTCATATACTTCAACCAGATGGCTACAAATCGTCTTCAGGGGAGCCCCCGTGAGTTGCAGCGGCAACACCCGACTTGGCCGACGTTTGAAGAAGCGATTAAAAAAACAGACACGAAGGGGTTTCGAAGACTGGGTGGAGACTCCGAACAAGGGGTTCAAGGTCCTCGAGTTGTTCTCCAAATTCGAGAGTCGCTTTGGGATGTTATTTGCACGTGATCAAGCAATCCTTGTGGTGGACAAGGTTATCATGACGTTCTTGCGTGCAGTGGACGTTCGAGACCAACATGAACTCGGAACATTGCTAGTAGTTGTCACTACGGAAAGCGAGTTGATGGATGACTGGGAGATTGTGAAAAGTGGCATGTCCCGATTCACGAAGAGGCATCAATGGCTGGCAAGGGAGAAGAAAAGGAACCTAGAGCCGACACAAAGGTCTCAATCCGCAATGGGAAGTTTCAACAGAGACTGGAGTTGACATGTCCGTGTTGGAGCAACTCCTAGAAGGGATCACAAATTTGAAGATCGCGGGAATGAGGTGAGTGGACGAGCGACCAAGCACTTCCGACCGGTGTTGCATTTGGTGTGACGATGTCACGCACGACTAGAGGAGGTGCAACGAGTATAAATAGGTGTTACATCGTGACCTTATTTACTATGAAGGAAACCATATCTATTCGATGGATTCTCAAAAGCCGCTCCGGACAAACTACCAAAAGGGAGGTATGATGAAAATTTTGGAAGAAGAAATTGCAACAAGAAATAGCTATGCAACCACAATGGGAATACGTGTGGCTTAGTTCGCAACAAAAACTTCTTTTTGGCCTGAATTACTAGAGACTGTGAGGGAGACAGGTGTAAGCGAAACCTAGAGCAAAGTGGATGAGGTACGTGAAGCAACAGAATGGGAGTGTCCGGTGGATTGTACAGGTGTACAAGCATTGTGTCAGCTTCATGATGTCTTTGTGGACAAGAAAAGGTGGTGCATGGATGACGAGGTCAACTCATCATCAGAGAATATCAATTCATCAAATTCTTCATCAAATCATTATTAGATCAGCGTCAGATATCATCAGGAGCTTGTTAGAGAGATTCTTGAGGATTAATCTATAAACCCATTACCATTCATCTTTCTCTTCTTTCTTTCATTCTCTTCCTCTCCGCATCCAAGACCCTAATGGTCATCACCCAACTCACGCGAAGATTCGGCGCCGTATGGCACGACAATGTGAAGATCCAACACCGTACGGCACGACATCGGAGATTTCGGTCGACAAAGCAATATCTAATGTTGCGGCATCAAAATGGCCCGAATCGGTTTTTGGTGCTCAACTCTCCATTACAGGCGGAAACAACAGATTCAAGGTGGATGATCCTGTCCCTGTCTCAACAAAGGCAATCATGCATCATGTTGCCGGATCCAGCACTCCAATTCCTATGCAGCCAATTATCAACCCATTACCATCGAAGTATGAGGACTTTCAAGACATGTTCGAAAAAAAGAATGTGGATCGCTTGCCCGAACATCGACCCTATGACTGTCCGATCGACCTACAAGAAGGTGTCAATCCCCCCTTTGGCCCAATTTATGGGTTGTCCAAACCAGAGCTCTAGGCGCTTCAGACTTCTCTCGATAAGAACCCTGAAAAGGGGTTTATTCAACCTTCAAAATCACTAGCAAGAGCTCCAATATTGTTCGTGAAGAAGAAAGATGGTTCCTTACATCTTTGTGTCGACTATCGGGGTCTCAACAAGATTATGATTCGCAACCGCTGCCCATTACCTCTCATCCTAGAACTATTGGATCAACTCCGAACTACACGACTCTTCTCTAAGATCGACCTTCGGGGGGTATACAATTTGGTGCGGATCAAACCTGTCGATGAATAGAAAACCGCCTTTCGAACACGTTACGGTCATTTCGAGTATAAGGTAATACCTTTCGACATCACTAATGTTGATGTGAAACAAAAGGCCGCCCACGTGAATGATCAAATCATTGTTGAGGCCCAAATGACGCATGACATTAGTGTGCCAACAAAAAAGGACACTTATCCCATTTTGTGATTTGAAGGCAACCGTAAGTAGCTTTGCTAATTAGATTCATTCTTGATCTACAATCAATGACCATAGACCCTCCTCACTTGACATTTGTAACCAAAAAGGACACTTATCCCGTTTTGTGATTTGAAGGCAACCGCAAGTAGCTTTGCTGATTACATTCATTCTTGATCTATCATCAATGATCATAGACCCTCCTCACCTGACGCTACAATATTCATCAATATCTCGATAAAAAATGTTGAATAGATGCATTGCATTCATCTCAAAGCTGCAAAACACAATTGTTTACAAAACAGACCTTAGACCCTCCTCACCTAGCACTAGTGATGACAATTATAGAGTTAGAATTGGCTCATCATCTTTTGATGAGCTACCATTACTAGTAGAATCATCTTCATCTAGCCAATTATCATTCCAAATGTTTAACTAATAATCTTTATTATCTATCGAAAAAGTGTTTAAATCCATTGTTGATACCTAAGCTTGCTCCCCTATCTATCTATTTTTCTCTTTCTAAAATAGTTTAAGACTCCACCATGGTTTAAAACCCATATCCATTAGGTGAAAAATTTAAGGGTAAACCCACGTTGACATCATGACATCGTGAGTTTACTTTTGTAAGGAAAAACACACAAGGGTTTACCCATATATTTTTTTTTTATTGTTATATAAAATATTAATATATCAATTATAAATATGAAATTTTTAATTTTCTTTTTTCTAATATATTTGTAAATCAATTTAAAAATATTCATTTAATAAATAGTGAGACTAATCATTAGCTTATTAATTGCTCGACGCTAAAAATAAGCGTAAACCCATTGGGTTTATAGATAATAAAAAGATAAACCAGTGGGTCTACCACATCAAGAACCGATTTCCATGAAAACTGGTTGACCAATTAAGGGGGGATATAGACACCAGGCTAGACAATTGTTCTCCATCCAAAGCCATTGTATCTGCATATATTTAATTCATTGTAAAGTATTGGGAGAACCCACATGGTAGAAACATGATGCAAGTACTTATGGGGAGTGGTGATGGTGAATTGGCGATAGAGACTCATGCTGTCAGAACTAAGAGAGAGAGCCTTTGCTAATTATCCAAGATGGCCCCCAATAACGATGTTTAAGGATATCATTAAGAACTAAGAAAGCAATAGCATCAAGGATCTGCTTAAATACATTTTCAAGCGAGAATGACTGAGTTCATTGAAGCCCGAAATTAGTATCGCTTTAACACGCAAAAGAATGAAGTTTCGTCATTTGTGAGAGCATGGCTATCCAAGCCAAACACTATGGTAGTTATTTTCCACCTCTTATTACATAGAATAACATGGATATTAGGAATATCTAAAATGATAAATAAAATAAAAACATCATAAATCTTTTTGGAACATTTTGGATAGATCCTTTGGTAAGATTATGTTGTAATCTTCAACCTTGTGACTATGATTTTGATACGTATCTTGTGGAAAAGAATTACCCTCTCATCGACTACAAACTTGCTCTCATGAATTACAAACATTGCTGGTGTGTTGTGTGACGTGTAAGACGAGTATGCATGTAGCAATCAATCAATATGTATGTATGTACATGCATCATGTGTTCAAATGCTGAAGAAATGAGATATTTTGTCCATGAGGGCACGTAGACATTTGACCGAGCGACTGGCGGTCACAACCAGATCCAAACCCTAATTCTTTTCTTTCTTTCTTTCTTTCTTTCTTTCATTCATTCTTCCTCTGCCATTTCCTCCTCAACTTCAGCTCAGTGACCGAACTCCAGCTTCCCCCTCCTCCTCCTCCTCCTCCTCCTGCTTCCCAACACACAACCCTAAACGCCCTTTACGGTAGGCTATGGCCGCCACTCTTACCTCTGTGCACACATCCGGGACGACTGCAACCCTAACCCTAAACCCTGACGCGCCTCTCTTTGTTCCTGCTTCCTACTTGGCTGCTGAAGATTTCTCCCCAGAGTGGTGGTGCCTCGTCCACACTTGCCCCTCCTTCCGTGACTATTGGCTCCAAGACTACTGCTCAACGGATCCAGAGCGATGTCCCTCCCACAAAGGACCAGACCCTGGGCTGTATCCTGGATTTGCAGATACCGAGGTCGACATGGATCTGCCCCTGGAGCTCAACCAGCTCCAGTGCGGCTTAGAGAATACACCTCCGCTATGCTCCGGTAGTAAGTATAGACTAAAAGGGGTTCACGTTCTAACGTTTCTATTACTGCATCCATGTTCTTACTTAGGGATTGGATGCAGAGGACACGGAGAATGTTGATCTGAACTATTTGAAGCCGAAGAAGGAAAAGAAAACAGGTGGTGCAGGTAGGTATCCATGTTTGTCTTCTTCCTGGAAGTCATTGCCTGCGAACGGAGCCATGAAAGTGAGGTCGTGGAGGAAATCCGAAGCACTCCGCAGCAAAATGATCCATCAGCCCCGGTGATGGAAATTAGCCGATTTCTCTTTGTTTCATCGTTTGTAAATACAATACCATACCATAGGGATGGTATAACAGCATTGTATAGGAGATAGCCATGCCTGCAGTATAGCTTCTTCTTCTTCTTTTTTTTCTTTCAGTCCTTTACCCTGTATTTGCCAAGCTCTACAGCCAAGACAGACCATACTAATGAAAGAATCGTATTGTTGGAAGCGTGGTCAACGGCATTAGAGTTTCGTCTGTGTCATTAGGTAGAGGTTGTTTACTATCTATAGTCATGTGTGAGAACCATAGTCCCCGATTGCGTGTTTGGATGTGGCTGAAAAATCTTCAGATTGTTGTACTTATAACATACTTCTCATCAAATGCATGGTGGTGTTCTTGGACTGATAATAATTACATCTGTTTCTCAATTTGCTGGTTTTTAGATGCTATTATCTGAGTGCTGGATAATCATTTTCGTCCATCTAAACTTGCATGATGCATTCAAAAATATGAGAATGAGCTTGCCTGGATGTTGATAAATGGAACTTTCGGACCACTTGGCATGCTAAGACAGATTTTTTCATATGGCCTCTTGATGATGTAACAGCTTGTATCCTGTTGATTCTAATGTTGTTTAGAACACTAGCAGAATCATCTTGATTATCAAAATTGAAGTCAGCATCAAAGGAACCATGCTTTTGATTTGCTAGCATCAACAAAATATCCCGAAGGACTACAAGTAAAAATACAATATGCTCATCCCAGCAGTGTAATTTTATGATACTACAATATTTTCATTCAGAAAACAAGAGCACTTGAAAGATCAACAGGTATGCTGCAGTGCTAAAAGAAAACAGACCGGACTAGCTCTGTTGAAGAGCTCGTATGAGAGTTGGAAATCTGGCGCCATAAAAGAACAATGATGGTACGCAAAGAGCAGAGCAGGGTGTAATTCTAACATTTTGAATGCGCATTTAAACAAAAAAATCCACAAATCCACAAAAACAGATAAGAGGTACAACAAAAGCCGATCAATGGCTTTCCTGGAGTTAGTGAATCAAGAATTTTCAGGTCTTTTGTCCCAAAATGTAGGATGTCTTCTTTTTCTATATACACTGCAATCTGCAAAGATGGATAAAAGCAAATGGTGTTGAATTAATCGTAGGGCTCCAAATCCTACACAAATATGCTATGCTTCCTAGTAAGGTACAAATTTTGAAGAGCATCAGTCGTATTCAGCCCCTCCAGATGACCTGATATAAACCCAAAAATGAGTAAAAAATATAGAATGTCCGATGAAGATAAGAGAAATGGCATATATATTTATTTAGTCCTATGCAAACACCACACAACCTGACTTTTTCACAAAATCGGACAAGAGCATCAGCATGATTCCGTGCAGCTATCTCTTCAATCTTCTGGGAATTCTCAGGAGTTACTGACTCAGCGAGCTTGAGCTCACAAAGTTCTTTGAGTGAACAGGCTTGTGTCAGTATTGCTGAATGGCCACCTCCTGCTGCCAGCCGTCGTACTTCTCCCACACACCTGGAATTACCATTTATCTTCTCAGAACCCTGAGGTTCAATGTAGGGCCGAAACACAATATATATGTATATAGATAGATAGATATAAAATGCGTAATTCTGTTTCTCCATTACAGATACTACTCTGGTGTGAGCACCACTGTTGCTTGTGCTTACCAATGTATTGAGAAAGGGTACACCACGTATGAAGATTTTGTGACTATAGATGCATGCATACTCATGACCAGGAGGCTGTGCAAGCGCTCTTACCAATCTATAGGGGACGGATACCATGCATATGGAGACTTTCCGGTTGCTGCCTGACCACAACTATTATAGCCCCATCCAAGCACACGTCCATCACTCATTGCAGCCAAGGTGTGACATTGTCCACAGGTCACATGCTGAACTCCAGACGGAACAAGGAGCATAGGGAGGTGACGTGAAAATAAGGTTAGATCATTTGAATAGCAAGAGAATGCATCAGATTGTGGACCTATCCCTAATTGTCCAGCTTGGCCACCACCCCACATGTATAGAGCTCCAAACTCTGATAATGCACATGTATGGACACCTCCGCATGCTATGTCTGTGATTTTTACACCTTCGAGACTGACTACTCTTCTCGGGAGAACTTCTTTTTCAGGAGATTGCAAGGTGCGATGTCCAAGTTGTCCCATATGACCTAAACCCCATGTGTACCTGTACAGAGAACAAACCGTGTGATTGTTACATGAACCATCTAGAAAACAAGCAATTGACATAACAAAAGGGACGATCAAATGACTTCATGGGTTGTAGATAGTTGTATCAAATACGGCTATGCAGTGGAAAACTGATTCATGGAAAAAATGATTAAAGCTTATACATAAATCCTGACTGACGAGAGTTGGATGCTGACACCCTGACAATTGTAACTTACAGATCCCCTGTTACTGAAACTGCAGCTGTATGGTTATCCCCACATGCTATTTGACTTATTTGTACATCTTCCGGAGGCTCATCAAGAAACTTAACAAACTTGTCAACGATACGAGCTTCTTGACGTCCTTCACAGCTGAAACCTCTGCCTAATTGACCATACTCATTATAACCTACAGCAAACATATCAAGAAGTAATCTGGTAAATATGAGAAAAAGAATTTACTTGAAATAAGAAATATTACTGATTTAGCTTTAAATCATAACTTCTTTGCCGATATATTTGCATAACTTTATATTTTTGATCCATTACATTACCCCAACACTGCATTGTGCCCAGCTCAGAGAGGGCAGCCACATGTGATGCACCACAGGCTACCTGAACCACTGCCTGTTTGAACCACAATAAGTTGATCAAATCCATATATACACATCACTGGTTAATTATAAAAGCTTTTCTATGAGCAGAGTCAGAGATAGTAGGAGAAGCCAGAAATGAATAACTGAGATGCGACCGATGTGGATTCACAGCTTTAACACTGGTGAGTCCAAGAAGACTTAAACAGGGAAGGAGAGAGAAAGGGTGAGTTAGTGAAGTGGCAGGTTCCTGGAATCTATTTTCTCAGGAACATACGCTCAGTATTATAAGACTTCTACTAAGAGAGGTAATATTCGAATGCAAGAAAAATAAGAAACATCTAATACATTTCAAAATGGGAAAAAAAACTAAAAATATGATGAAAAGTTCAAATAACAAAAGAAGGAAGCAATTGTAAACATCCTAACTAGTATTGAGGAATAAATGACAAAGATACCAGAAGTAATGAAACCAAAATTGCTTGAAAATAATCCTTGTTTCACATACCAGGGCTTGAGTAAATGCACCAAAGAACAGTTGAGGATAGTTTGATCCCTGTGTAAGATTTATTAAACAGAAATGTCATGCATGGACTTCCCCTTCATCAACATAATAGCACAAATCCTATTACACAACAACGTCTGTTCAAGGGAAAAGAAAGTTGCAACGAAAACTAATTACCTGATTTTGACCCCAAACCCAAAGTCTGGTAGGTGGAGAATCATCTTGGGACACCTTTCGGGGTCCAGTGATTGCTGCAGTGCAATTTGCTCCACATGCAACAGACTTCACAAATTCCTTATCTAATGCTTTTACTCTCTTTGGTTCAGCACAACTATCCTCAGTTCCATCCCCAAGCTGACCAAATTCATTTGAACCTAAAATAGCAGTTGATCAGTACATTTCTCATTTTTGCATCTTCGCATGTATTTGCTTCTGAAACGTGTATGCACGGTAGGCCAACGAAACAGAATACACACTCCAATCACCTCAATCAACAAGGTTAGCTGTACCCTTCACTAATGAAAACAAATCTGACCACAGTACAAGAAGTTTAAAGATGGTGACTGACTACCTCTCCTACATTATTTTGTCACTAGCTATTAATGCAGGAAGATTGTAACATATTCAGTATATCCAGTCAAAAAATGTATTCATGCAACACTGTGATTAAGCAGGCCTTTATAAACACAAAGAAAGAGGAAAATCATGCAAGAATTTCGGTTGGTAGCAACAATTATCATTCAGGCATGGTTAATGTAATCAGAATAGCAGTATATTGTCAGCCCAACTGATAATTGCGGCAATACTACAAGTTTGTTACTTCCCATTGCCACAGCTTTTCAGATGTAATCTATCAATTATTTTCATAACCCATTATGACTACTAGTTAAGTTAATTTCTCTCTAGCATTCTTCCGTTCTCTTGCCTTTATCCACCTAGCTTTTAACATGTAATTTTTCAATCGTTCTCACAGCCCATTACAGAAGTTAATTTCTTTCTGGCAATCTTCCTGTCTCTGCCTTCATACCTAAAGAGAACCTAGAAGCTGCAAGGCTGATAGTCTAGCTACAAAATCAGAAGAATTTCTTAAGGACTCACGAGGACCAATAAAGTCTTCAAGTTTTGAAACTCCACTCTACCGACTGGGTGCCATAGCCCATTATTGCAATTACAGAAGTTAATTTCTCTCTGGCATTCTTCCTGTCTCTGCCTTTATACATAAAGAGAACCTAGAAGCTGCAAGGCGGATACTCTAGCTACAGCATCAGAAGAATTTCTTACGGACTCACGAGGACCAATAAAGTCTTCAAGTTTCGAAACTCCACTCTACCAACTGTGTGCCATACACAGACACAAGTTGACCGAATTAAGAAAACGTACTTCAATAAGACTCACCTTCTTCACAAACAGACAATACAGTTCAGGGATGGGACAAAGATGAAAGTGGCACCCTAGAAGTTTCTGGGAAACAGAAAAGTCCTCTTCGGGCTACAGTCTTATCAGTTGTAGCATTCAGTCTCATTTAGTTGATCCAAACAGTCTCCCAAACTTAAAAATATAAATGTTAATTTGCCGAATGTTAATGCACAGGAAATGTACTGAAGAGCTTAATGGTATACCACCCGTCAACATTGAGTTTTGCATTTTTGCCCAAGCTTATCACATCTTTTGCTGCTTTAAAATAACTCCTCCAAGCTCTAATTAGTTGCAAGACAAAGAACAGATTACGACAGCAGGAAAATTTTGTAGTCAGCATACCAATTTAGAACATATTGCTACAGCAGCATCAAATCCAACGTTGAATTCCAGGAGAGCACTTCTGAAGAAAACCCTCTACACCATTCCAAGTTTAAGAGTGAAGACATGGCGATAAACATAGAGACATAGAATAAAGGAAAACTTCTCAATTTTGAAAGGGGTTGAATTAAATCAACAGTCCAAGAGGCTTTTGTTACTCAATAAAGAAAGCCGATCCGGATCATGTAATTTCTAATGCGTACATGAAGATTCATGCTGACTCTATGATAATGGAGAGACAACTCGGATTTCCTGAGATCAAAGCGCTTAGCAAAACTCTTTGATCGAGAAAAGCATCCATATTAAAACACTCAAAACTCCTCAAAATCCTGAGGTATAGTTCAGATGTGCCAATAACCTAGAAAATCGATATAAAAGAACCCAGGATTCCTCAAATGCCTTGGCCAGTCCTCCAGCGCATGCTGGCCTGCCAATTAACCCCCATTTCTCTCAATTGGAGATGGAATTTCAGCATCCTAAAGACATGGTACAGTCGTCCCTCTTTTTGACACTAGTTTCAGATCCTTATAAGGGTTTCGAGTATTTCCTGGGCATGCAAAACATTGAGAAATAATGCTGCATGCAACATAGGGGCATTCAAGAAGAAAAAGATGAGAACAGTGCAGGTTGAATCAAGGAGTCTCTTTGCGCGAAAAAGAGAAAACAGGTAGTAGCCAAAGAACCAAAAAGTAAGGTTGTGCAGCCTACCCCATGTGAACAAGGAGCCATTAGAAGCGACAGCGGCAGTGTGTTGGAGACCACAAGCAATGTCAACAATCCGAATGTGATGGCTGCCCTTCCTGAGGTCGCAATTGTTGATCTTGTTGTTGACATTGCTGGTTGCTGAGGCGGTGTCCTGTTGTTGTTCGGGGGAGATGTGTTGGGAATAGAGTGGAGGTTGCGGTTGACGATGCCTGAGGAGAGTCGGGGGCACAAGCCTGGGGACCCGGAGGCATTTGCGTACTACTAGTTGCCCGCTCCCATCTCCTGCTCTCCCTGCTGCCGCCTGCCCGCTCTCATTGTACCCCCACATGTACAACGCGCTGGAGATCACAGGGCCCGCCGAAGATGAACATCCAGTGTCCCTAGCACCGACTCTGCTGCCGCTCCCGCCCCCGCCCCCGTTCACGGTAGTGAAGATCTGAGATGCCGTCATTTCCTCTCACCTGCCCCTTGCTTTGCAAAGCTTGATACCGACAGCGAATCAATCTTCTCCCCTCTTCCTTCTCCTCTTCCTGTGGAGCAGATCGGCGGAGGAATGAAACGGCCTCTCCGTTTGCGTGTGTGCGCATGTGCGTGGGGCACTCCCGCCCCGCGGACCTCTCGCAGATAACCTACCCTACCCGTTTGTTTCTCTCTCACTCGCCACTTCCTGCGAAAATGCAACAATCAGGACTAGTACTATGTACGTATGTATGTGTGTGTGTATGTATGTATGTATTGTCTGTCTGTCTGTCTGTATATACATACATGCAACATGTATGTAAAGATATTTAGACACCTCTAAGGACCCTGTCATTATACAGCTTAGGATTATGTATGGATGCCCCAGTATATATAAATCATTCATATATATGTAGGATTATGTATGGATGCCCCAATATATATAAATCATTCACATATATGTATTTATGAAATAATACGAACAAAATTAATGGTTAGTTTTTTCTAGATTGTGATTTTCTTTCGATAATTTACTTCAAGAGATATACAGTATAAGACATGGGCAAGAGGTTTCCAAATGAATGCCGACCTGGGCGCGCACGTGGAGAAGGAAAAAGTCATTGTGACGACGTATAATTCCATCTAGGAGAGCCCATGACTAATCAAAAACGAGAAAAAATGATTTCCAATATTAGACAACTAGAAACCAAAAAATCTTGCAAACAATGGAAACGTACATGCACTTATAGTTTCCATCTAGTACTCCAATATAGCCAAATCAACGATTATAATCCTGCTATAAAATAATTTGGAGAGACTTAGTTTGGTCAAGCATGATTAAAGAGGATTCAAAGATCTGATATCATTGACGACAGAATGCTAATATAATTCCAAAATCATCTCTAGATACAAGAGTTGATCCCTCTATATATATCAGATGATGGGATGCATTTAGACTCTCTATTTGCACAGTGTCGGTTAGCAAGAGTTAGACATGCATGCAAGCTTTCATGCATCATGATTAAAGAAGACTATCGTTGAAGAGAGAATGATACCACAATTCCAAAATCATCTCTAGATACAAGGGTTGATCCCTTTATATATATAAACAATGCCTCATCACAAACGAGTAATATTTCATAGTTCCTTTAATAGATTCCTCTAAATTTATAAAAATAAAGCAAATATAAATGATATTAGAACTTCGACGTTCTGAAAATATGTGGTTTTAAAAGTAGCTGAAAATTAGTTAGACTTTATATATAAAGTTTGTGAATTATGAAGTACACTTGGAAAGTAAGATTTTAATAAATAATGAATAGAAAACAAATGGCAAGATAAATCTTGTATCAAACAAATGTGAACATTCTTAAACAAAGCAAAATATTTTATAAAATTACAATTTAACACAACAAAATATAGAATATTAATGTTATATAACAATCACTTATAACAAAAGAAACATTGATCAATGAAACGATATAATATCAAAGGACTATATTGAATATTCGCAAAAGAAGTCTAATAATGTCCTCAATGTTAAAGTGTTATATTTTATAATAAAAGCTATTTCAGTTTTTACACATGAAGAACAATATGAGATTTTAATCTAAAAGTTGATTAGGTATATCTGGTTCTAGCTCTTCAATATCATTATCCAAGGTATCTTCATCATTTCCTTGAGGCTGCATGGTCATAAAATCATCCTCATCAATTAGACCTACTAGCTCCCTTGGCTCATTGTTCAAGGGAGGCATAAGTTCTTTTGATGCATGTGAAAACCGTTCGAAATGGTCTTTAATCACCCGTGCACTTACTTCTTGATCTTCATCAAGGCACTCATTTATGTCATTGATCCTCATTCGGATAAAGTTAGCTTGTAGTTCACATTTTTTCACAATAACACAATTTTGAAACTTCTTCAAATCAACCAGCAAAAAGCTTGTGTAAAGAACCCTAAACCCTAAACCCTATCAAGGATTTCTTTTTCTCTAGTATATAATCAACATATTCATTGTGAAAAAAATGAACACATTCGATTACTGTGATCTTCTTTCTATAGTCGTTATCATTATTATGGTCGCAGGCTAACAATTTTGCTTCTTCTAACGATAGATCAACATAGATTTTGTAAGAAGCATAACGGAAGAAAGGATTTGACAAGTACTCTTAGATGAGTTGCCTTTAGGAGTAGAGGTCAATCGACCTATTAATAAGGCATTGTGGTTTTTTATAAAGGTTCACAATTTTTGCACTACCTTGAAATTTCTAATAACTACAATAAATTGAAACCTGTTAGATACTCCGTCTTCAACTTGCAAAAAAGTTTGTATAAAAAATATAACACATGACATTAATTAGTTATATATACGACTATATCTTACCAATTCAAGAATTCAACAGCATGACAAATTGTTAGAAGAGCTTGACGAATAGAATTGGATTTCTCTAGAGAGTGGAACACTACAAATCTCCAAAGTGTGGATGTCGTTGACTTTGAAAACTCAAAACTGAGATTATATGAACATGGATGAAGGAAAATAGATCAAGAATCTTTTGTAATGATAATAGTTCTCTACCACTAACAATGTCATTATCGGAGTCTACATATGGATTCTCTAAGACTTTGGGATAGTTGTTGCTGCATCTTCTAATAAAAAAATCCGTTTTGATTCATGGAATGAAATTGCTTCTAGCACAGTCCCATACAGGTGAGTTAGAGTGTTCTAGAAGCTTTGGTGTATTCGCTTCATCATAGCACTGAATAGAGAGACGCCGAATACGCCAGCAACACCCAACATGTGAAAAGGATGGATAAGGATGTTGTGCTCAGCCTGGAAAATGATCATGAAGTTGAAAGTACCAAAAATGCCTAGAGGCATACCGTCAGAAAAACTTCCTTGACCAATTGGGTAGATCAAGAAAACGGCGGTAGCAACTGCGACGGGAGTTGAGTATGCAACAACAATCCAAGGTGTCGACGAGCATCGGCCATGACAACATTCACCTGTATATGGAAACATACATGCAAATTCACTTGTATATCTATCAATACGTGCATATTCACCTATATGTGCACATGTCATATTCATATTCACTTTTATATGCATATATATATGCACATAAATATTCATATATTCATGTATATCTACATGTGTATGTAGATTTGTATGTATATTTAGATGTATTCACGTATATTGATTTGTATATGAATAGATGTATAGATTTCAAACATTGTAAATAATAATAATAAAGATATATTTATTAAATATATAAAATAAGTGTTTATTAGCCCAATTGGCTAATTGGGCTAGATGACTTGATTGTGTGAAATGAGTTCATTGGTTCAAATCTTGTTTGTGACGAAGTTTGTCAATTTCCAGCAGATTTTGATTCTCTGAAATAGTCTTTGAAGAGCATCCACTGAATAACTTGCAAACTTCCAAAAGACCAGTGTATATCTAGATAAAGGTGATTTGTCTCTCTACATTGTCAAATTCATGTATAAGGGCACTTGATCATTTGATTACAAATTTCATGTTTCCATGAGAATTGCCCCTTTTACATATTATTGTATCATTGTGACCTAACATATTGTGAATTGCATGCGTGTTCTTAAGATGATATAACTTGTAGGTATACAAATATGGATAATGAAAACTTTTAGCAAACTCATTCGATTTGAAACTCCGTTTTTGGAATTTGTGGAGCAAAACAGTTGTATGCATGTACAAATTTCATATTGAACTTTTTCTGTAAATTTGCTATAATGTTTACAGATGACTTGTTATAATTATGTAATGTCTCATTAAAATATGCCCTGGATAGTGAACCATGACAACTTTCACTTGTTATGTAATTATGTAGTGAAAATTTCATGACAATTGTGCACTTGTTGCGTGTGACAATTTTATGCTTGTGTTTCTTTTATTATCATTAATTTTGTCATCACGTGTTTTCACTTGTTACGTGTGACAGTTTTATGCTTATGCGTATCTTCTTAATTATCTAATGTCTATATAATAATGTAATTACCTGTTTTCACATGTTACGTGACAAATTTATGTTTGTGTATCTTCCTAATTATGTGTTTTCACTTGTTAAGTTTTATGCTTACGTGTTTCTTTATAGTTATGTGACAATTTTCACTAGTTATATATAATGATGTAGTGACATATTTATAACGATTTGGTTACAGTTTTTC
This sequence comes from Azolla pinnata, assembly GCA_037176905.1. Lineage (NCBI taxonomy): Eukaryota > Viridiplantae > Streptophyta > Polypodiopsida > Salviniales > Salviniaceae > Azolla > Azolla pinnata. The sequence continues at coordinate 5,518 of JBBBWG010009469.1, read as the reverse complement.
AATTGTTACTTGCGATAGTATGTGATCTTGTTATGCCTCTCAAAATTTTGCCAAATTTCATGAGTCATGTCTCATATTTCAATGAAACATGTAGCACTTATCACCTATGTATACCTAGATAATGAGAAGCATAAATAAAAGCTAGGAAACATACACAGTGAACCAAATTGTTTTCACATATTACAAAATTTCCCGACACATTACATAATGTAACACTTGATTCAAAATAAATGGATGCTTCGGCCATCCTCATTTACGGCAAGTCGAAGAAAAAACTTGTAAAAATTATAAGCAATATGCGTCACAATTGTGGCAAAGGACCATTGCCTTGAAACTCGCAAGACAGCCTTGGACCATCCTCTCTCTTGATGAACATGCAACCGCTAACCCCATGATATAGATTGCAGATAGGGACGAGGCACAAAGACAGGTAGGCGACCGATCCATATTACACACACCTACACTACGTTCATGCTTAGATGCCCGAACTGAGACATGAACTTTACATGAACTATCACAATAGCTACCTTAAGATTGTATTACCAGATTCACTACATAACCTAAAACAATAGAAACAAGCCAGATTTTCATCCCATTTCTCTTCAAACATATGCCCACGAGTGCATATGTAGCTGCTGCATACACAATGACCCACTTTCATTCATCTCTGTTGCTCTTCGTAGCTTCACGAGGTACAACGGAAGTATGAAGCCGAAACCCAAGGGGCTGTTCTCCAAGCTAAGCTTCGACACTATCCTGAACACTCTGCACAGAATCAAGAGCCAGAATCTGACTCGGGAAGCTCTAGAACATTCCTTGGACATTCTGTCAGGCCCTCTGAAACCCTCGGATGTCTCTCAAGTCCTCAACCATCTGGCGGATGCCGAGATGGCCATGTGGTTCTTCAGGTGGTGTGCCAAGCACCATGGTTACAGCCACGATATTTGTGCTCACAATACCCTGTTGGGTATTCTGGGATCCGCAAGGAAGTTCGATGCTGCTTGGAAGATTGTGGATGAAATGCATGGAAATGAGTGTGGGATGGATGATTCCACATTCACAACCCTGATCCGGAGCTATGGGAAAGCTGGTATGCCGGCACGAGCCATGGAGGTTGTGAAAGGCATGCGTAAGTATGGGTATGACTGTAGTGTGATGGTGTACACATGCCTGATGCACGTGCTGATGAGAGGTGGGATGGTGGAGATGGCAGAATATGTATACGAGCTAATGGTGAAGGAGGATGGGTTGTGCCCCAACAAGTATGTGTTCAGTGTGCTGCTGTACGGATACGGGAAGGCAGGGAAGATGGGACGGGTGTATGAGGTGTATTCGGAGATGGTGGCATCAGGGTGCGAAGCCGATAAGGTGACAAAGAATTCATTGATAGATGGCTTGTGCAAGGGTGGAATGGTGAATGAAGCGATGCGGATGTTTCGGGAAGCATGGCCGGGAAGAAGAACGCGAGAGGCGTACAACATGTTGCTGGGAGGCCTTTGCTCAGACGGGCGGATGAAGGACGCGATAGAGCTGATGAAGGAGATGATGATGATGATGATGATGGTGGAGGAGGAGCAGAAAGAGATGCTGAACCCTGATGTTGTGTCTTACAATACGGTCATACATGGCTTTGTGAGGGCCCGTCTGATGGGCGATGCATTGTTGCTGTTTCAGGAGATGCAGCGCGGCGATGTGCTCCCTGATCGCTGCACATACAATGCACTCATCCATGGCCTCTGCCAATCCTCGAGGCTCGATGATGCCGTTGCTTTGTTTAACCAGATGCTCCGCGCTGGCTGCTCCCGTGATACCTTCACCTACACCGTATTGATCCACGGCCTTTGCCGATCCGGGAAAGCCCAGCTTGCCCATCGCTACTTCGCCGAAATGCAAAGCAAAGGCTTCCCTGCAGACACCGTCCTGTATACGGTTCTCTTGCAAAGCCTCCTCGTTGACCTGCGTGACTTGAAGAGCGCATGCAAGCTCTTCGCCGCCATGGTCAAGGCGAACTGCCAACCCGATGCCTTCACCTACAGTATCCTCATTCATGGTCTATGCCAGACGCTCAAGGTGGAAATGGCTGAAACCATCTTCCGAGCTATGCTCCAGCGTGGTCTCACCCCACATTCTGCAACGTTTCATAGCTTGATTGATGGTTATTGTAAGAGCAACCGATTAGCCAAGGCATATGCGATTTTCCAGGAGCTCATCATCTCAGGGATTCGCGTGACTACCGAGTTGTACAACATTTTTGTGTCTTGCTTTTGTAAAGCTGGGTATCTTGGAGAGGCCGAGAATCTGGTTAAAAGCATGGAAAGACAAGGCTTTGTCCCCAATGTGGCCACTTTTACAAGCTTGATTTCGTGTATGTGTAAAGTAGGTAGAATATACGATGCGTATGGGCTTTTCAAAGAAATGCCACGCCTTTCTGTTACACCTGATTCCATAATCTTTAATGTTCTCATCCTTGGATTCTTAAAGTCGGGCAGGGATGGAGAAGCCAACATGCTGCTTGGGAAGATGAAAGAATCAGGGTTCAGCACTGACTCTCATCTTGTAGAGCTGGTAGAAAGTCGATATTACAAGAATGGAAAACTCAAGACGAAAATATGAGATTGAGAAAAAGGTCAATGTATAAATATTGCAGTTGTGGAAACAATGGCTGTAGTAAAGCAGAAACATGTGCACGGTATAAACATTTGAGTGACCAAATCTTCTGAAAACAAGCTCTTTTTTTCAATATAAAGAAGGGTGAGAGCCTCAAACAACCTCTCACTACTACAGGGCTTGCAATACTTGATTTGCAGCCTGTCATGAAGGATTACGACCATGTAAAGAGCAGGAGAAAGCTAATGGCGATACCAGGGCTTTTGGAAATAAGAAATTTACATATTTTTGTCCCAAGAATGTGATCAATCTCTAATGCAAAGTGAAGAGGTATGGAAAGAGAGGGCTACACACTGAAAGAATGAAAAGATTGAGAAGTGGATTGATGTATGAGTTCTCTGGGAATAACTCTGCGTCTGTGCAGCAATTTTATGATCTCAATCGAAACGTGCAAAGTCGTTATTGATTTCTTCGAGTTGTATCCTTGAGGCATGGTTAGCTTCAAGTGTAAGATATAACAAAAGAAATTATTTGAAAACATTCCCTTATTTTGTGTTTTTCCATCTTAATTTGTTTCCAATTCCTGTAGAGCGATGTTGTGCGTCAAGCCAATTGTCAATCCATCCCTCATGAATGTAGTGGAAACCTTGCTTATTGTTGAAGCAACAACAATTACCATCAACATGATCTAGCAGTGCATCAACTGTAAAATCTTCATCGTAGTTTTGTAAGCCTAGCAATAATTTCATGTAAAATGATAATAGCAGTTCACAAATATGTGGAGAGCTTACTTATGATCTAGATAGGCTCTAACTATAGAGCTTCCTTAACATGGGCCATGCTCATGTAGCTTTTACCAGGGCAGCCAGCTACCTACAAAAGTCAATTGTTGACGCCTTGCAAGAAGTCCAAGTCCTACCATCTCAGCCCTATCTATGCTAATAGCTATTGTCACAAAGTTCATCTAATACCATCAATTGTAAGACGTAGACATCATCTAACTAAATCATGATTGGCTTCTCATAATTAGAGGCCCACAACACAAAAGTACCATGGATCATTTGTAGTTAGTTTGAGAGTGGAGCATTGAGTATATCTAATGATCCCCCAAATGTGGATCCATCTTGTTTAGAATTACCTCGGTTCAATGTCAAGCTTTGCAAAGTCTTGATAAAGTTCTCTCCCAAGACCCTTTGTGGGGCTTCTATGATGCCATGTTCTCTATAAATGCAGATACATAAGTGGTACTTAATTTTGTCGTAGTACATGCATGTGATGGCTATGCATGTCTGGTTGTCATATACCTAAACCTATATAACATAGCATCCTTCTCAATCATATTGCTTCACATCTTGGGAAGGATCTTAACATAGGAGCCCTAACAATCCAAGGTGTCTAACAAGAGAGAGCCCTTGTGGGTCTGGGAGCAAGACAACCCAAGCCTCCAATTTAGTAATCATAGCTTAAATTCTTGGACTAGACTTTACACATTTCTCATGAATCGGGAAGAGTGTTAAGTAATCACAAAGTAGGAATTTAATCATCAAATAAAACACCATACCGGACAGTTGATAAAAAAATCCCTGAAAATCATTCAAATGATCGAAAATAGAGTTATTTTCTTTGTATGACAAATGCATTACTTGTTGAACCCTAAACAATTTATTATTTCCGGTAGTTGAAGCATATAAAGTTCCAAGTTAAGTCCATAACTCTAGCTCTATTTTCATCAACAATATGATTTTAAGACACTGACTTCTACACATTCTCTAATAAAACCACAATATGATTTAAGACATTGACTTCTACCCATTCTCTAATAAAACCACAATATGATTTAAGACATTGACTTCTACCCATTCTCTAATAAAACCATAGTATGATTTAAGACATTGACTTCTACCCATTCTCTAATAAAACCAAATACCTTCACATTTTCAAAAGTCTACTCATATCATCTGTTTTTTTCCAAACACAAGTAAATACAAGTTCTTCACATAATAAAAAAAACTTTTATCTTACCTATCTATTTATGGTAGTTTGTACCATCTAGAAAAACCATTGTACTCAAGTTTAACTCCATTTTGCTCTAATACTACTTGTGGAGAAAATGAAGGAGAGACACAAAGAGTCGAGATTCCAATATCAAGGAGGCTAGAGAGTCCAAAGATATTGAGCAAGATGAAGAATAGCTACACAAAGAAGACACACCAAGTTTTTACATGGAAAACCCCTCAAAGCGAGAGGAAAAACCACAAGAACCACCTTTATCAGCATGTCGGCAACATTATCATCTGTGTGAATCTTCTTCAGCGGTAACATTTGATCTTCAATTTCTAAGCATAGCCAATAGTATCTAACATCCATGTGCTTTGTTCGAGAATGGTACATTGAGTTCTTACTTAGATCCATTACAATTTTGTTATAAGAAAAAATCACATAATATAATTTTTTTATTCCTAATTCCAAAACAAACCTTCTCAATAAAACCATCGCTTTGTCAGCTTTAGTTGTTGTGATTGCCATGATATGGTTCCTTCCTACAAACATAAATAAGAATCCCAAAGTGGATCTTCGGTCATTAAGATCACCAACTATGTCTGCGTCTACAAAACCTTCAAGGCTTGGTTTAGAGTTTCCAAAACACAAACATATTGTGGATTTCTCTCTCAAAAATCTTAGGATCTACTTCACAGCATCCCAATGAGGCTTTCTAGGATTGGAGAGATACCCACGTTGTTGTGGACAAAGGTCGTCAGGCGGAACAAGCGCTGGCTTCCAACAGTATGGTGGAGCCGTCAAGGCGTGAGTAGATGCTGAGAGAAGATAAGATTTGAAGGAGGAGGCTTCAGATCTGAAACGTCAAGTTGTGGCGGCCAAGACACCAGAGAGTGTGAGAGAGAGAGATAGG
>JBBBWG010009458.1:0-16462 GCA_037176905.1 Azolla pinnata | reverse complement strand
AAGCAAGCAAGGATTGAAGCAAGCAAGCAAGGCACATCTCGCTTGTAGTCGCCATTCCAAGCCAAGCTGGGCAGGCAAGCTTCTCTTCCAATTCCCTGTCGTCTCGCGCGCGCCCCGGTTTGGAGAAGAGCGAGCGAGGCCGAGCTTCGATGGCAGCGATCCCGGAGGCGAATGTGGACGCGCAGGTTGCGTCGCTGCTGGGGCCCGATCCGGCGGCCTTCGAGGCGCTGATCGCGCAGCTGCTGAGCGCGGGCAACGAGGCGCGGGGCGAGGCGGAGCAGCTCTTCAACGCCTGCAGGACGAGGCACCCCGACACGCTGGTCCTGAAGCTGGTGCACACGCTGCGCTTCTCGGCGGCGGTGGAGGCGCGGTCCATGGCGGCGGTGCTCGTGCGCAAGCAGCTCGCGGTGTGGCCGCAGCTCTCGGCGCAGGCGCAGAGCTCCGCCAAGGAGCAGCTCCTCGCGTGCGTGCAGCACGAGCAGGTGAGGAGCGTGGCGAAGAAGCTCTGCGACACCGTGGCCGAGCTCGCCGCCAGCATCGCCGAGGACGGGCCGTGGAGCGAGCTGCTGCCCTTCCTCTTCCGCTGCGTCAGCTCCGAATCGAGCCGCTGGAAGGAGAGCGCCCTCATGATCTTCGGGCAGCTCGCGCAGTACATGGGCCCCCAGCTCCATCCCCATCTCCCCACCCTGCACGCCGTGTTCCAGCAAACCCTAGCTCCCTCCATGCCCGGCGACGTGAGGCTCGCGGCGCTGCGAGCCACCTCCAACTTCGTGCAGACCCTCGAGACCCCTCGAGATCGCGAGTGCTTCCAGGACCTCCTCCCAGGTATGATGCAAACCCTCACCCAGGCCTTGGACCTTCACGAGGAGGCCACCGCCCAAGAGGCCCTCGAGATGTTCATCGAGGTCGCGGGCTCCGAGCCGCGCTTCCTCCGGAAGCAGCTCGTCGAGGTCGCGGGCAGCATGCTCCAGATCGCCGATGCCGACGGGCTCGAGGAGGCCACTCGGCACTTGGCCGTCGAGTTCCTCATCACCCTCGCCGAGGCCCGGGAGAGAGCCCCCGGGATGATGCGGAAGCTGCCCCACTTCATCGGCAGGCTCTTCTCCATCCTCTTGAAGATGCTCCTCGATATCGACGACGACGCCGCCTGGCACTCTGCCGAGGCCGAAAACGAGAACGCCGGCGAGAGTGGCAACTACGAGGTCGGCCAAGAATGCCTCGATCGCTTGGCCAATTCGTTGGGTGGCAACACGATCCTCCCCGTAGCTTCGGAGCTCCTCCCGGGGTACATCTCGGACCAGGTGGATTGGAGGAAAAGGCATGCTGCATTGATATGCTTCGCCCAGATCGCAGAAGGCTGCGCCAAGGTAGAACTGTCAGCTCTTTGAGATTACGACTAACATTTCTTGATTAGCGTTTTACGTGGTGCGCGCCTGTATGGAAAGCCGATTCCCACGCCTTCCAGTTGTTTATAATAGTAAATTCGGCTGCCAGATGATGCCTTTGTATACACTTTTGGCACCCGAAGCATGAAAGGCTTTGTTAACGACCCGCCCAACCAGGGTTCTAGATACGGATAGTCATGAATGGAGTAAATTTTTCTAAGAATATCAAATATCTAAATGACTAAGAGATCCAACAGGGTTTTATGTTTGTCTGTAAGAGTCCCAAGCTCAACGAACAGTGAGCGACGCATTTGTGTTTTGTGTGGCTCCGTGAAAATCGTGCGCTGAGGCACTCGCAGGAAAGGCTTAATGATTTTAGATGGATGCTGAAGGAAGGTCAATATATCATACCATATCTAAGTAGCAGGATGAGAAACTGTTCACACCCGTGATGGAAAATCACAGCTTTCTCTCGAGGATGATGTATTCTCTTTTATGCCATGAATCTGCATACTTGAAGATCCGTTTGTGTGCATCCGTTTCAATCGTTTGGTACTCTTTATCGTAGGTCATGATCAAGAATCTCGAGCCGGTTGTGAGTATGGTTCTCAACCTGTTCCAAGATCCTCATCCAAGAGTAAGATGGGCAGCAATCAATGCCATCGGACAAATGTCGACTGATCTCGGTCCAGACCTCCAAGAGCAATATCATCAAAGGATCTTGCCATCTATTGTCAGGGCCATGGATGACTATCAGAATCCAAGAGTACAGGTGTGAAGCTGGATTATTTTCTCGTATACGCGATTCTTTGCAGCTTGTATGCGCGAGAGCGGTAAATGGGGCTTTATGGAAATGCTTATCTGCCTCTTTGTCTATCAGGCCCATGCCGCAGCTGCAATTTTGAACTTTAGCGAGAGTTGTATGTCTCAAATTTTGGCGCCATATTTGGATGCAATAGTGAGCAAGTTGCTCATATTATTGCAGGTAATTGCTCTGACATATTGCATTCTCTAGTCTATCATACTTGTTGAGCTTTAGAGTTAACGGCTCGTATTTCTCACCTTTGTAGAACGGGAAACGAATGGTCCAGGAAGGAGCATTGACTGCCCTTGCTTCGGTTGCAGACTCAACTCAGGTATTTAAATATTCGTCCGTTTGGTTAGAAAGCTCAGTAGTTAGAAGAAGGAAGTGCATGGTGGATACTTTGCATTTGGTTATACAGATTTGAAACTACATGGTTGTCTCTGTGTCACGGGACCCCTTTAATGCTCACATATTGTCTGCTGAGTCCATTAGGACGGCTGCACGGGTGAATAAAAACCTCCCTCGTGAACATTCAATGGGCACAGGAATTAATAGGCATGTTATGTTGTAGGCCTTCACTACCTGTACTCACTTGAATCAAATTTAATGATTATAAAGGGTTCTCTCTCTTCGAAGAGAGCTTCAACCTGCTTGATGCAGACCATATTGTAGTTAAACTTCTTCGAGAGTTTGTCCATTTAGATTAACAGACAATATAATGATGGGATCTTGCTTCGATTGTGTTTTAACTCTGATCAATTGGCTTGAGTTTGTTATGTCTTACCTTCTTGGTAATTTAATGACTCAGACAAATTTTCAAGTGTACTATGATGCGGTCATGCCATTCTTGAAGAATATTTTGGTCAATGCAACTGATAAATCAAATCGAATGCTTCGAGCAAAGTCATTGGAATGTATAAGCCTCGTAGGGATGGCTGTCGGTAAAGACAAGTTTGGGCAGGATGCTAAGCAGGTGTGATTTATTCTCCTAACTATTTTCACCTCTAGGAGAGCTTGGATGTCATGCTTCAGTCTAATTTCCAAAATCAACAGGTCATGGAGGTACTTATGAACCTTCAAGGATCTCAACTAGAAGAAGATGACCCAACAACAAGCTACATGCTTCAAGTATGACTGGCTCTTCTTGGTGTAAACTGGATACGCCTTGTATGTGCTTTTAACGGCTCAAAGTTGACATGCTAAATGTGTAACACAGGCATGGGCACGCTTATGCAAGTGCTTAGGACAAGATTTCCTTCCATACATGAACATTGTTATGCCACCACTTTTACACTCTGCACAACTCAAACCTGATGTCACCATTACAGATGCAGATGATTCAGAGAATGATGATGCAGATTCCGATGATGAGAGGTGAGTATATACGTTGAGCCTTATTTAAAGCTCAAATGTTTATAGGCAGGTCTGACTTTTTTTTTTCCCCTTGTGCAGTGTGGAGACAATCACAATTGGTGATAAGAAGATTGGCATTCGAACAAGTATACTTGAGGAAAAGGCTACTGCTTGCAATATGCTTTGCTGCTATGCAGCTGAATTGAAGGAAGGATTTTATCCTTGGATTGATCAAGTAACACATTGTACAAGATTGTTCACTTCCTACACAGCTTTTACGTCCATGATTTTAAGGAGGCTATTACCGTCTGTTCACAGGTAGCATCTTTGCTGGTGCCTTTGCTGAAATTCTATTTTCATGAAGAAGTTAGAAAGGCTGCAGTATCAGGTATCCATCTTCACTACTTATCAGGTCCAATTTATTTCGGTCACATCATATTCTGGAAGAATTGTCTGTATATCATCTCTTAGATAAAGCACATTCAGTTTAAAGATCCCTTTGTGGGCAAGTGATATACATAGGCTTTTACAGTGCATGCTTGTCGGCAAGTGATATTCAAGTGCAAAATCTTCTTCCATTTCTTCAGCAATGTCAGACTTGCTGCGTGATGCTAAACTAGCAGTGGAGAAAGGTGTTGCTGTTGGGCGGGACGAATCATATGTCAAGCAACTGGCAAACTATATCATTCCTGCCCTGGTTGAGGCTTTGCATAAGGTCTGATGTCTGTCTTGATATGTTGACAGTTCTTGCAATGTGCTCCGGATCCTTACATAAAAACTGTGTTTTCATTTTCAGGAACCTGAGACAGAAGTGCTTTCAAGCATGCTGGAAGCCATCAATGATTGCCTGCAGGTTTCCTACTGTTCGTGATGCTTGCTTTTCATGCTAAAACTCTTTTAACTTCTGTTTGTGGGTAATGATCTGTTACTAGAGCGTATCTATGATTACAAGAACGTATCTATGGTATGCCCTTGTAATCAACTGTGAAATGGATCCGTTAAAAACCCATGTAGATATTTCTGTCCTCTCTTGTCCCATGCACGATTGTAGCTAAAATTCTATCCTGTCATCGAGATTTATCATGTTAGTGTTTGGGAGTTTCTTGTAGAACAGTGGACTGGAGGAATGTGTCTCTAATGCTAAGGTTTAGCAAATCAATGGTATGGTTGTATAGGCATCCAATTACAAGTAAGGTACCAGTGATACCAGATGTAGTGGTTTTGTCGATCCTCTGCATTTTACTGTAAACACTGTGTATAGAAGTTTAGTTTTACATTGATCTCATTATCCCTGATAACTTTCTATATCAAAAGAGTTAGCTTACTTTGTTCGTTTGCGGTAACGATAGATGCTAAATCTATGTGTCAACTGCTTGGCATGTCTAAAACCTCTTTGAGAGTCTAGTGTGCACTGTGCAGTGTCTTAGGACAATGGAAGCTAGAATTAGAAATCAAATTTTTTACTGGGAATGAAGTGGCCAATTTTGACCCGTGGGACCCTAGTGCCAGTTCTCAAGGTATGTTCAATTTTGTCAGCACGGTGTAGTGTCTAAGGTAAATTCAAGATTACAAATTAGAAATAGAAGTTTTTGGGAGTCCACAGAAGCTAATTTGTCTTATGGACCTAAGTTCACATATTTTCTTGAAGGGCGGGTGTCTCCATTTTAAGAAGGAATAATTGTAAAAAGAATATGTGCGTATATGAACTAATAATCATTTCTTTTTCTGAGTGGACTGTACACAATTGTTCAGCCATACTTTGGTAAACATCTGGGCTCAAATCTTAGCTATCATTCAGACCCTGGTCAATACATAAACTCAAATATACCTACCTTTAAGAAAACGTAGGAATCAAATACATGTACTTGCATGAGTCAACTACCAATTGTTTTCAGTACATTTGAAGCAAAGCCTAATGAAAACTTTGTAACTCAAAAAACTCACTTGAGGATTATAAAGAATGAGCTGGTATGGAGGTGGTGATACCAAATTGAAATTGGTTGTATTTTAACAGAAGTGTGTAAACTCTTTGTATGAAATCCAATTTGTACTCTATTAGAAGATTTGGGAGCATATTGCCAAATGTACAAAATTCAATGTCACGTTATAATATTTAATGTGTAACATTTATATCCAGAAACTGAAGTTGAAATGTTTTTCTCAATATATGTTAGGCTGTTACCTGTTGCATTTATTAACTTCAATTATTTTTAAGTGAAAACGTTTCTGAGGTTTGAATTCTGAGATGCAGATTGCAGGAGCATTATTGGACGGTGGACATATCAAACTAATGGTGGATGAGTTTAAACAAGCAATAACTGCAAGCTGTACCAGAAAAAGAGAGAGGGCAGAACGATCCAAGACTGAAGATTTTGATGCAGAGGAAGGAGAACTTTTGCAGGAAGAAAATGCCCAAGAGGAAGAAGTTTTTGACCAAGTACAGTCAAGACTCTTGCATGCGTTTTTGAAGCAACAGAAGTTTTTGTTTTCCTGTATTCAACTCTGCTTTGTTACTGTTGCAGATTGCAGAATGCCTCGGAACTCTCATAAAGACATTCAAGGCTCCTTTCTTACCATTCTTTGAAGAACTTATCCCCTTCATTACACCAATGCTGGTAATCTATTTGGCTCTCATTGAATTGTACTGTGCTCTTTTTTGTGGCGTTATAGAATGTAAATGATATTCTTTACCAGGGCAAGGACCGCACACCAGAAGAGAGACGTATTGCTATTTGTATTTTTGATGATGTAGCAGAACAATGTCATCAGTCAGGAATAAAGTAAGCTTACCCTGTACTTCTGAGTCTGTACTTCTGAGTCCTAGTGAAATGCTAATGACAAATATTCATCTGATGCAGATACTATGATACATTCCTTCCGTTCCTTCTAGAAGCTTGTACGGATCTTGACAGTGATGTTAGGCAGGTAATTATTGAACTGTCATATCTCGTTTTGCCTCCAGTTTGCTGTCTTAGTTGTTGTAAGTACTGTTTACTTTCGCCTTAGGCTGATGTAATTTGCTGATTTAGTTGTACATAAGAAAGAAATAAGAGAACTGTTTACCATTGCCTTAGGCTGCTGTTTTTGGAATTGGCGTATGTGCGGAATTTGGTGGTGCAAAATTCCAACCTGTCGTTAGAGGTGGGGTCTCAACAGTTTCCTATAAACTGCAGTAATGTCTTTTCATGCTCATGTATTGTTGAAAAGTGCCTAATATGCCTTCATTCACATTTCAGATGTTCTGACAAAATTGAAAGATATTATCAGCCAGCCAACAGCATTTTCTGCAGACAACGTAATGGCAACAGACAATGCAGTTTCTGCTCTCGGCAAGATTTGTGAATTCCAGAGGGATAGCATTGACTCACAGGTAAGGATGTTTTTTATTCATTGCTCCCTCTAGATGTTTAGTTGAGCAACTTATAACCTGACCGATCTGGCCTCTGTTTGGAAGGTTTCTACTGTCGACTATTGTTTATAAATAGAAGATTACATATGTTCGGCATGAAGAGGTAGAGGTCGAAAGGAAGAAAGAAGGAAAAATGCATTAATGTCTTTTAGTAGGCCAAAATGTCGTAAAAAAGCAATTTTGCATCATAGTCTTGTCTTTGAGAACGAGAAATCAGGCTAACGAATTTAGAATTAAAAATAACTGGAAGTGTCAAAAAAGTCTCGTTAAAATAACGCTTAAGGGCGAAAAATCTTTCTTCAAAAGATCTCCAACATTGGGTCAATCCAACGTGGAGAGATCCTGTAGTGAAGAAATATGCAGTCTTAATATTTTTTCCTGCAATCTAAAACTGAAAAGACGTGATCTGAAGTGTTAAGCAGTAGAGGATAATATAAAGGTAAGCAAGGTGGTTGAGAATTAGGAGAGTAAATGGAAACTTTAGATCTCATTGTGCTAATCTCTCACTGGCCTATCCTGCACCAATGGGTATCTATTGAACTTTCAAACTCTTTATGCTCTAGACTCCCTCTAGCCATCTGCTATTTATGTCCCTAATGTAAATATCTAAATATCTTGAACAATCGAACCCAATTCAGGTTGAGCTTAACCAAACCATCTTCTTAAATGGGTTGATTCTTTGGTTCAGCGAAAGTTGGAAAAGCTGAGTTGTTTCAGGTTTGAAAATGGGTAAAACTGGTTCAGTTTGTCCAACTTGAAACTGTTGCTATAAACTGCTCGAGCAGTTTATCCAGCTGGAAACTGTGGTTTGAACAGCCCAACCAGAACTCAAATGGTTTGTGGCCACAGTTGGTTCGAGTTTGTTTTTGTTTTTTGGACAGTTCAATTTGAGACTTCCGATACTGAACTGAACTGGTGCCGATTACTAGATGAGAACATCCCATCCTTTGTTTGGCTTTGTTTCCATTTGTTTAGTCAATGGCCATCAAGTCATGTCAAGTGTTCTGTTTCAACCTCCTTGTTTAGTATTTATGTTTGACCACGTTTGGTTTCTACATGCCTGTATGCTAAGCCACTTCAACATTAACTTTTCTCTCACAATCGTTCTTTTATTGGGAACAGCTTTTGTACAGCTATAGAAGAGTCCTAGAAGTAATGTTTTTCTTTCTCCTACTCTTGTAGGTTGTATCAGCATGGCTTAGCTGTTTACCCATAAGAAATGACTTAGTCGAAGCCAAAGTCGTTCACGAACAGTTATGCAGAATGGTGGAGAGGTACGCTGTAATGTAAATACAGATTTTACAATTTCTGATCTTTTAAAGCTCGTTTGATATCTTCAGATTACAATAACATAGATGGGTTCTTTTTATTGTATGATCTCCAGATTCGACCCTCTAGTACTGGGAGTGAATAATGCGCATTTGCCCAAAGTGATTGCAATTTTTGCCGAGGTTTTTGCCATTGCTGATAGCCTATGATACCAACCCAATGCTGAAATTGCTTGTCCTTCAATCAGGGCTTGATTTTTGTTGGCCTTTTCTTTTTCTTTCTTTTACTTGTGCTTTTTGTTAGGTTTTGATTGCTGGAAGTGACCTTGCTTCGGAGCAGACGGTTGCTCGGATAGTGAGCCTCATAAGACAGATTCGGCAGACATTGCCCCCAGCTGCTCTAGCTTCCACTTGGTCAGCTCTACAGCCACAACAGCAAGCTGCTTTACAATCAGTTTTGTCAGCTTAAAGCGCATCTTCTTCATTTTTACATGGAGGTGTCATCTCAATACACAGCCCCAAGAGGGCAAGCGGGGTTTCGATCAGCAGCATATGGTTTTTTCATATCATGCATCTCCATTTTACCATTTTATTTTTGGAGAGAGAGAGAGAGAGAGTCTTAAAAGGTGTAATAGAGAATAAGTTTTCGGGTGCACTGCAAGTAGAAGCAAGTATTCCATGGCCATTATAATATATATATATATTCCCCATTTGGACTTTCTGCCAAAGATATACATATATATTATATCTACATACACATAATTCCATCACCTGCCTCACTTGTAGAATTTTTTGAGTTGATGCATCACTGAGAAGGTTTGTGTTTTTTCTTTCTCATTTCACTGTTTCTTTTGTATACTACTCCACAGGTGTAAAGCGAGATTCTCGCTTGAACCGACCCTCCCGAAATCTGTTAAAAGGGATCAGTGGGTGGTGTGTGTGTGTGTGCCTCTTTTTGTAATATTGTGGATGAACATTCTGACATTGTTATACGTGTATATTCATGCCGAAAAAGAGCAGGAAGGACATTGTGATGAAGTATATGAATTTGATATCTTTCCTTGGGCGATATATCATGAATGGGATTTTGTTACAAATGAAATGGAAATCTGAGTATATGTGCAAGTAACGTCTACCTCGATTATAGTTGCGGGAAATCAGTAGAAGTTGTCGAGGAGTATGAGCTTGTATTGAGGCATAGGAATATGAATGCAAAGGAGCTTGTGTTTGCTAAACCAGAAGCTTGCGAAAATGCTGTGTCGTCCCATAAGTTTACCATTGTTTCAAATCAAAGAACACATTCATAATTTCGATTCCAGAGAGAACGGAAGATGTATTCAGCACAAACTACATGTGACAAAAACCTTTAGCGAGAACCAAAAACAAGGAAGCCATGGAACTACAACAAGGTCCTCGACACATGAAGAAAGAATCGAAACGCGTGTTATAACACGCCACCTGGTCTTTTATCTATCAGAGTACACTGTTAAACAAACGACAATGGCCAGCCAACCAAGGCTTAGGGCTTGAGGTTTAGGGTTTAGGGTTTAAGGTTTAGGGTTTAGGGTTTAAGGTTTTAACAAGAGAGGCATGTCGAGAACACATGATGTTGTCGTGGGATTTGGAGTTGTATGATATTGTCGTGGGGTTTGAGCAACACAACTCCAGATGTGTATGCATTTCAAATCATGCGCCCAAAACATCAGGAGAATGTCGCGATTAATTCGGGCATGGAGCTGTATGATGTTTGTCGTGGGGGTTTTCGGGCTATGCAGCTCCAGCTCCAGACGTAAGCATTTCGGATCATGTGCCCAAAACATCAGGACGACGTTGCGATTTAATCAGGGGCCAGTTTGTTTTTCAGCAGTCGTGCTCTCGCTCGGGCCTCTCGATGAGGGCCGCGAGGCCGTGCGTGGCCATGGCGTCGGCCTCTCGTCCCGACTGCGTCCGGCTCTGCTTCCACCGCCCGCTTCGGCTCAACATCGAACCATGCTCTTCTTGCGCGATCATGCCAGGCCATGCATTGCGAGCTGCTGCTGAAGATCGGCCGCTGTTCGAGCGCAGCTGTTGCAGCTGCTGCTGATGCTGCTGATGATGATGATGATGATGATTCTTGTCTTTCGCTTTGTCTTGCCGAGATCGCCTCACGGCTTGCTGTATCTGCCTCTCGTGCTGCCCCAGAATGTCCTCCACGTTCACCGACGGATGCAGCAGCGGACCCGAGAAATGCACACGATCCGTTGCTTGCCGGCCAGATCCCTGTCGAAACAAAATCGGTCAAGTCAACACATCCGAATCTGCGTATACAGCGGAGAACTACCTACCCCGGAAATCCTAAACGCTGCCAGTATACGATGATCGATCGATCGAATCGCATCCTACAGGCCTATTATGTGCTCGACACCGGCTCATACATCGTCGCGATCCCGCGTGTGATGCAATGCTTACCGATTCCCTTGTTTGTTGTCGAGAAGTAGACACCTCTCTCATGAACCCCACTTACCGGCCTCTCATGCTGAGCTCGGCTTGCTCCGCGATGCAGCTCAGCTGCTGGCTTCGATGCTGCCTCGGCATGCTGCTTGCTGTTGTGCCTGCTGTGGCTTTGCACACCCTCTCTTTGCCTAGAGTGCGGAAGCGCCGCCGAGGACTTGCTGGAATTCGATCGGTATGCCGACGTCAGCTGCACGGGTGGCCGAGAGAAGTCCATCGATTGCGTCTTCGCTTCGCCCTGCTTTCGTAAGCCTTTCCCGTTGGCGACGGGCTTGTTTTCATCATCCGGTAGCCGTGGCGGATCGATTGGGAAGCCCACCGCTGAATCCTCCAGCCTCGGATTGAACTTCTCGCTTTGGCTTTTCACTGAATGGGATGCTAGACGGCGTTTCTGAGATTTTAAACCGAGCAAAAGCATTAGCCGTGTGAGTATGTGAAGCCTAGTGTTCCATGCCAAATGAGTACGCAAATCCGAGTATTTACCGGTATGAGAACTCATGTACTCTCGTACATGCAAAGTGCGTGAGGAAAATGGTATGTATCGTAAGTCGGAAATAGTATCGAATTTTGGTATATACCATGCAAAAGGAGGACGAAATTCTGGTATCCAATGTGATATCAGCAAGGGAGTTCTAAGAAATAGTATGGCATTCATGTATGTAACGCACGATGAGAATGCAGCACAGTTCTTACACAAAAACTGGTATATACCCTGCGAAAAAAGGAGGTCGAAATTCTGGTATCCAATGTGATGCAAGGGAGTGCTAGGAAATAGTATGGCATTCATGTATGTCACATATGATGAGAATGAGACACCGTTTTTACACAAAAAACTGATATATACCATGCGAAAAAAGCAGGGCGAAATTCTGGTATCCAATGTGATGCAAGGAAGTGCTAAGAAATAGAATGGCATTCATGTATGTAACATACGATGAGAATGAGGTACCGTTCTGACACAAAAACTGGTATATACCCTGCGAAAAAAGGAGGTCGAAATTCTGGTATCCAATGTGATGCAAGGGAGTGCTAGGAAAATGTTGTAATGCACGTGAAATGCTACCTGAATGGATGCTGGCAATTCTGCATTTGCATCTGGTGCAGGCCAGGCTTTGCTTGCTCTTGATCTATCATCACCACCTCCTTGTTGCATTTGCACTCTCAGTCCAGCAGCTCTTTGTCTGAAATATCAAAACAAAGATTTCAGCACATACATTGGATTGCATCCTTTTCCCAATTCACTGGGATTCCAGTTAAATTTCAAAGACTTGGATCAGAAAGCCGAGTGGGACACTAGACATATGTTGTCAGTTTCAGCAGTTTCCTATTACTCTTTTCTTTCATGAACTGGCACGAGTGCATGAAGTGGTTTGGAGATTACAGACATTATTTCTGTGGTATACCTTCGGGCCTCTTCATCTCTTAATTTTGCATCAAACTCTTTACTTGGAGGATACTTAGGAAGGCTCGAAGGATCACATGCGAATGGCTTTGTGGTAAAAAACTGGAAAAACCATACGAAATCGCCTTCGAAATCCATGAGATTGAATGAGAATCAAAAAACAGCAAAAGAAAAGCAAACAAATCTGCAAAAACCTCGCTTTCGAGAGCTTCGGCAGCGGTCCCCCTATCGGCAGGTTCGATAGCAAGCAAAGTCTCCAAGGAAGATAGAGACGAGGGTGGGAAGTCTCTGAAAGTTGTTGCGATGCATCGCTTATAAGGTTGCTTTGGTTTGAAGATTGTAGCATGCGGAAGCTTCGACTTCCTCCAGTAATCTTCGGATGGTGAGCCGCAGAGCTTGAATATCTTGTGCAATTGCTCAACCTGCAAAGCGACCCACAAGAAGTCTCCGGTAAGATCTCTGCTAAGAGTAATCGGAGCTTCCAGTACCCAACCAAAGCTGCTCTCTCTTAGTCAAAAGAAAATGGCTTGCACCAAGTCTAAGGAGTGCACGGCGATTGAATCAAGTCACTGTGAAAGGGAGCACAAGATGAGAGCACTGATATTGTTCACATTCTTTCAGATACATTATGCTTTCAATCAACTTACTTCAGTTCTCCCTGGCATTATCGGCTTTCCAGCCAACAGCTCTGCGAGGATGCATCCTGTGCTCCATAAGTCTACCCCAACTCCATACTCTGTTGCTCCCAATAAGAGCTCAGGAGGCCGATACCATAGCGTCACAACCCGGCTGGTTAAAGCCTGTCTTTGATCTTGAGAAAAGAATGTGGCTAGCCCGAAATCCGCAATCTTCAAAACTCCAGAGTTGTCGAGGAGAAGGTTTGATCCCTTGATGTCTCGATGCAGCACACCTCTACGATGGCAGTGATCAAGCCCCTTAAGTAGCTGTTGCATGTAATATTTCACCTTCGAAAGTAAAATTCGGAAGTTTTGATTCAGGTTTTGGTTCCATTCATGCTGTAAAGAGAAAGAACTCTTTACTCTCAGTTCATCGTCACATACTTGTGGCTCCGAGAATTTGGTCCCCGGTGAAGCAGCAAGGCCAGCTAAATCGTGCTCCATGTATTCGAATACAAGATACAAGCTGCAAGACATCCTCGACGTGACTAACCCTTCTAGCTTTACGATGTTAGGATGATCGAGGCGTCGGAGGACTTGGATCTCTCGAGCCATGAATCTAACACTCTCAGGTTCAAGATTATCAAATCTCACTTTCTTGAGGGCTACGATTTTCCCCGTCTCCAAATCTCGCGCTTTATATACATTGCTGTAGGTGCCTTGACCAATCTGTGAGACAAAAATAAAGTTATTATACATGGACTTCTGAAGTGCTACCACAGTTTCCTGGTTCACAAATTTCGTGCTTTATATATACATGGTTATAAGTACGTCGATCAATCTGTGTAGAACATCAAAACAAACATGTTGTCATATGGATCTACAAGTTTTTTCCTTCCATCATTCTTTGCGGAGTGAGGCCCCTTGAGAAATCAGCTCCATACTTATGCATGAAAGACATAATTTCCTCTTATGTGATCAGCATGTTCCTACTTCCCACGGATGTCTAAATCTTCCTTTGGTTGGAGATGTGACCGAGCAGTAGGCCCTTCAACAACATCATCCGAGAATGCCTACAACTCCAAACATAAGCTAAACACAACGGGAAAGTGCATTCTTCTACCATCAGAAAATCTGGTTTCCACCATGGCTGCAAATGTTTATGACGCTAGAGAGGAAGTAGGGAAATGACTAAGGTCAAAATGAGCTCATGGTCTGCGATCTCTCACTGTGAAGCTCATAATGTTTCGAACATTGTTTAGGAAATCAGGGGAATTAGAGCACAAGCTCATAATGTTGAAAACTGGCACGAAATGAAGTGAGCAAAAGATCAGAAAACTGGCGACAAGTATCCATAGATTTCATCGTGTGGAAATGGTAGGGGCATGGGAAGATGCAGCAGAGAATTTCCTTCACGTGGTATGTTTGTGATCTGCCCTATTATAGGGATCCTTGAAATGCTGCAACGACACGGTGAAAAAGCTTTCCAGTTCTTTCTTACCTATATGGGAATCGAAGATTGAAGAGCTGCAAATTCGTGCAAGGATCGAGCAAAGTAGTCACTTTTCCACATTGGGTTCGGGAACATGTGACAGTTTAACAGTGACCTAATCAGTACTTCTATGCTTAACAGCCGCTAACCCTACCTTGTCCTATTTCTTGCATAGGAATTGAAGATTGAAGAGCTGCAAATCATGCGATGATCAAGTAATGTGGGCAGTTTTCCACATTAGGGAAACGAAATCGAGCTGCGAAAATGCAGTAGGCTTGCAGCAACCGAATCGGTACTTCTCTCCTAACAGCCCTGAACCCTAATCAAGAGGATAGGATAGAGGTTAATCTTGTTCTAGTTCATTCTTTGCTAAATGAGAATCAAAGATCGGTGAGTTGTACCATGCCATGATCGAACAATGTAGTCACTTTTCCATACCAGGCAAAGGAATGTGAATCGATCCGTGAAGATGCAACAGTTTTGCAGCACCATAATCACAATTTCTCTCATACACAGCCTGACCCTAATCAAGAGGATGGTACAGAGGTTCTCCTCGTCCCATTTCTCTCTTTCTTTGATGGGGAATCGAAGGTTGCCAAGTGATAAACCATGCGATGGTTAAAGCAATGTAGGCAATTTTCCACATCAGGGAAAAGAATGTCTAAACCAAATCGCACTGTAGAATGGCAACAATTTGGTGGTGAACTCCAGTTGCTCCCTTTCCTGAGGCTCAGACCCTTAACCCTAGACACCGAAATTTCTAAGACACAAAAATCCTGAGAGGATGTAAGAGAGGTTCCCCTCGTCCCATTTCATTCTTTCTTTGATGGGGAATCGGGAGGTTGCGAAGGTTAAGCAATGTGGGCACTTTGCTCACATCAGGGAGAAGAATGCCTGCCCAAATCACACCGCAGAATGCAACGATTTGGTAGTGAATTCCAGCTGCTTCCTTCCCTAATCCTTAACCCTCGACACAAAATCCCTACTTAGAAGATGGAAAGAGAGCTTTACCTTGTCCAATTTCTCAAACGAGTCGGCTCTTCGTGGGATCCATCCTTTCACAGCCTCGCCAGCTACTGAGGAGAGCCAGCTAGGCCATCCGGCTGCGACGCATTCACCTTCCAGATGCTTCGGAGGGTTGCTTAGCCTGGGATTAGGGTTAGGGTTTTGGGGCATCTGCCCTGTCCTCCATTGCTTGCCCAGCTCTCGCCCATCGTCTCTCGGCTTCGGATTTGCCACTCCATTGCTCCTGAGCTTTGCATCTCTCTCTTTCATCACGCTGCCGCCATCTCCGATCACCTCCACATAGTTCAATCTCCCCGAAGCGAAGGAGCTCCGCTTCGATGTGTAGAGCACTTTGATTCTCTGGTCTTCGGTCCGATCTTCTTGTAGCACGCCTCCAGGCCTCTTTGAGCACCCGCATCCCATTACTACCAGATCGATGAAAAAGAAGAAGAAGAAGAAATACACAGAAAATGCCCTAAGAACCCAGCAAAACTACCCACATTTCCCAAGCAGGTCTCCTTGCCCAGACATTTCTACCCAGAAAATGCATCGTCAAACACCCTATGCACCAGAACTTCTCTCTGATTGCCCAAAGGAAATGCAAGAAAGATGGCCTTCATTCCCAGGAAACAGCTGAATTGCCCAGAAAAAAAGCTCCTCTAAAGAAGCCCTAATCGCCCAATTCGCCCTAGGGTATAGAAAAGAAAAACCCTAATGAGCCTCTCGAAAGTACGCCAAAGAGATTGCCTTCAACCCTAACTAAAATGGCTTCAAGAAACCCCTAAATCGCCCACAGAAAATCGCCCTCTTCCCCAAACAAAAGAGAGCGGAAGAGAGAGGAAGAGAAGCCCAAATTGGGAAAAGCATTCCTGCTCGCCTTCCTCCCCTGGAGGTTCAATGGCGCCTTGATTTGTTGGTTACAGAGACAGAGAGAGAGAGAGAGAGAGAGAGAGAAAGAGAGAGAAACTGAGAGGAAGGGGGAGCTTCGAGCTCTCCCTTTATTTCGTTTCTTTTTCTTGGGAGTTAAAAAAACAACAACAAAAAGCACTGATCTTTTGGCAACTCTTAGGAGCTTCGTCTTCAAGAGCGATGGTGAGCTCCGTAAATGCTCACTCTGTGCATCTCCATCTCCATCTCCATCTCTTTCCCTTTCTCTCCATCTCTCTCTCTCTCTCTCTCTCTCTCTCTCTCTCTCTCTCTCTCTCTCTCTCTCTCTCTCTCTCCCTCTCTCTCCCT
>JBBBWG010009447.1:2412-22901 GCA_037176905.1 Azolla pinnata | reverse complement strand
GGCTTACTGTGATGTTTAGTTAGTTGCACTTTATGCTCATATCAATGCGCACATTCAATCATTCATCGATAGGGCTAGTAACTGGCCAAATGGATGCTCTACGATCTGATGAGACAAGGCTAACTGTGAACATCGCACAATTGAATATTCTATTATTGGTTGTTCTATACTAGTATGCTATTGTCTTTGATACAAGTAATGCTCAGTGCAAGGCAGCCTTTGCGCATAAACACCAAGAAGGTAGTAGGGATTTGCACTAATCCATTCAAAGGTGAAGATTGAAAGACTCCATTCACTCGATCAGACGTAAATGCGGTGTCGTGTTAACAGTGCCATGCGACATGAAAACCTTTTCTTGCATCCGTCGTTTGGTGGGCAGATGGGGTTTCAACCTTCCGGCCTTCCATTTAGATCATTCGTTTCACGTATAAAATTAAGTGTGATGTGTGCCGAGATGTGGTGCTTACTTTCCACGAGAGGTCGACAGCTGTCGAATCTCTTCGTGAATCCTGCTGCGAAAGGATCGACAAACTCCACATGGGCTTTCCGTATACAAGCACCTGGGAAGTGCGCTCGGCGAGCACGAACGCTTTCCAAAGGAGCATCGACGGGAATCGGTAAACGATCGGCTTCGGCTGTGAGAACTCAGCGCATCGGCCCGGGGAGATTCTCGTCCGCCTCCTTCCGTTTTCCCCGCCCCTGCGTTCGTATAGGGTTCCGAGGCAATTCGAACGGAGGAGCCAGGGCACATATGCGTTCGAGGGAGAAGTCGGCTATAAGGAAGGCGAAGCACGAGCTGTGCGAGTGCCTATCTTTTTGTTTGGTCGACTTAGCCCGCCGATCAGCTCGAAAGCGAGCAACAAACGATCGGAGCAGATCGGATCAGGAGACGAAGCGCGATGCAGCAGATCAGCGGACGAAGCGGGATCGAGCAGATCGGCAGCTGAAAAGGGATCGAGCAGATCGGCGGCTGGAAGGGGATCCGAAAGATTCGAACGATTCGAAGATCCGAAAGACAGGGAAAAAAAAGAAGAAGAGAGGATCTAGGAGCTTGTTCCAGTTCCAGTTCCAGTTCCAGTTCCAGTTCTGTTTTGTCGTGGGTGTGCTTCCATCGCACACTTTGAGCAGGCGGCGTGGGAACGCCCTCTTCCGTAGGGGGGGGATAATGCCACGTGGCGAAAGCGCGTGCCACGTCACCGGCCGCGCTGCCACGTCACACCTCCCTGCCCGTCGTCTTCCCCCTCCGTCTGTGTTTTTTCTGCGCCTCTGTGCTTTTGCAGAAGCTCCTGCTTCCCGATCAACAGATCCATGCTCGGCTCTTTTGCTTCCCTCTTCGATTCCCAAGCTCCCCCGCTTCCCGATTCCTTCGTCCCCAGCACGGTGAGATCGGTCGCCGGATTCCTCCATCACCGGCGGACTCGCTGAACTTTTGAGCACGCTTCCGGAAGCTCCCCGGGCTTCGGATTCTTCCTCGTCCGAAGGGGCAACATCGATGGTCGGATTTCTCCGCCGGCGTACCCCAGGAAAGCAGGCGCACGGTAGGACGATCGAAGTAGCGAGGAAGAGGAAGAGTCTACGAACGGGCAGCATTGCTAGCCGAGGAATCGCGCCATCCGTGCTAGGGGAACCCTGGATCCGCCCTAGAATTCCTTCATTTCAATCGCAGAGGGAAGGGAGAAGCAGCAGCAGCAGCAGCGGAGTGCCCATATCTCCGCTTGTGTTTGCTTCGGTTTCTGCTGTGGACGCATTCTCCTGCATAGTTTTGGATCGTATACACCTTCCCTGACATACTGGTTAGTTCCGACCTCTTTCTGGCTCTTGTGCCTTTTCCCGATCCTTTTCTAATCTCTGCCAAATGTCTGCCCTTTGCGTATTTGCTGATGAATTCACCATCATCTGGACCCATCTCATTTTCTATCGTTTCTCATTGGATACTGCACAGCACAAAATAACTGGAGAAATCAAGCTAAATCTTTAGCTCCCAGCTCTTTCTTTCTCTCTCCTCTTTTCTATTTTCTCGGTTTGCCTATTTGGAATTTGAAGTAGAAATGTCTGCTGGCTGGGTTATTGTTATTGGATGATTCTGTTTCTCTCAATGGCCTCAGGGAGGAAATAGCAATCTCTGTTCGCGGATTTTCTGTTTCTTCATCGTATTTCTTTTTTGATGGTAGCACAGTTTCCCTTCAATGGCACACAAACGCCCACGCGATAATTCTGATGGGAGAAATGATGATTCAGAAGAAAAGAGACAACATATCAGTTTGGCAAGGTTTGTTTTTGTTGTCAACAAGTTTTTCGCTTATTTTACATAAAGAAATCATTGCAAGAATCAATATTTTTATGCGTTTTCCTTCCGATTGCTTTCTACATAGTTTCTCTTGCCACTTTATTTTACAGTTCTTCCTTAGATTCAACAAAGTCAACTACAATGCAGATGTTCTTGGTACTGCTTGAACCCATGATTCGAAGAGTGGTACAGTTTCAATCCCTTCATTTTTCTGGTATCTTTAAAACCAATCTTCTGTAATGCCTGTCAGATTTTCACATCTTGAAATTTTTTGAAAGCCACTCCATAACTGTATCTTTAAATAGTGAATAGGATACTCCAGTTAAAATCTAGTCACCTTAAGAGTCTTGATTTTATATGGATAGATGAGTTATTGTGGATTATGGAACAGGTTAGTGAAGAAGTGGAACGAGCCATTGCCAAATATCTTCCTTTTGAAAGTGGGATAAGGTGTTGTTCCTGTTCTTCTCCCATCTGCTGAGCATGTCCAATCTACTATGGTTGTCTGTGGACGTGTCCCAGTTATCTTTAATGGTGTTCATTATTCATACCAGGTTACCTTCAAAGCAGCTTCAAGGCCCAGAATCTACATTGCTGCGATTGCAATTTCAAAACAGGCTAGCACAACCACTGTATACTGGCTGCAGGGTGGAAGGAGAGAATTCAAATGTGATTCAGGTGTTTCTGCAGGATGCAAATACAGGTGACATAGTAGTTGTGGAGGATGAATCAGCAGTCAGATTAGACATAGTTGTTTTAGAGGGGGATTTTTCTAATGATGATAAAGAAGACTGGACCTTGGAAGAGTTTGAAAGCTATGTAGTCAAAGAGAGAGAAGGGAAGCGCCCCCTTCTGACAGGTGAACTTTCTATAGAGCTGAAGCAAGGCATAGGCACTCTTGGGGAGCTCATATTTACAGACAATTCAAGCTGGATCAGAAGTAGGAAGTTCAGACTCGGAGTAAAGATACCAGGAGGGTGTATTAATGGCTCAAGAGTTCGAGAAGCAAAAACAGAGCCTTTCTTTGTGAAAGATCACCGTGGACAATGTAAGTAATCCAGTTCTAAAGCTGTTGAATTTTTTTATGTAGACATTTGGCTTTGCAATTCTGTGCATATAGGATGGTCAAGCTTCTCTAGAATAGATATTAATTTTCAGCATTGGCATGCAGTCTAGATTCTGTATTAATTTTACAAATGACAAGGTGTGAATTTTGTGTGGCCAGTGTACAAGAAGCATTATCCTCCAAATCTATGTGATGATGTATGGCGATTGGAGAAGATAGGTAAAGATGGTGCCTATCACAAAAGGTTGTGTGAATTTAACATCAACACAGTGAAGGATTTCCTTATAAAATATTCAATTGGGCCAACAAAACTTCGTGAGGTTAAATATTTAAGCTTTCTTTGTATTGTTGTGGAACAAATAACATCAGTCTTAAATCTTTAATTTTTTCTATTAAGAAGAAAGAACATCATCACCTTGTATGTACAACAGTCACACCATCATCTTGTGAACTTTGTTTCAGATTTTTGGAACAACAATGTCAGGAAAGACATGGGATTGCATAATCGAACATGCCAGAACATGTATTCTGACCGACAATCAGTATGTCTTTTATCCTGATGAGAGCCGTTCCGTTGGAGTCGTTTTGAACACGATATACCAGCCGTTAGGGATAATTAGAGATGAAGTTTACATCATGTCAAGTTCGTTATCAGATACAGAAAAGGTCTGTTTATGTTTTTTTATGCATTGACTATTAATCTGGGGCTTTATAATCAAGACAACATTTCTTTATTCTAGTAATGGCACAGTTCACATTTGATATTTATCTACTGTACCATCATACAAAAGAGCATATTGATCAAGAGGAGAGCAACAGAAAGATGTATTGACATATGTGATATGTTTGTACTTCAGTCATTAGTTAGTGCTGGTGTGTCTAAGCTAGTCTCCCCAGGGGAAGTGATGAACTTCGTTTTCCCTCCAGGTTTGAACCATCTCCTGGGCCTAAAACAGTGGAGGAAAACTTTTGCTGCTGGAAAATTTATAAAAAGGGATTTACACAGGTTTATGATGGTGTAGGATTTACGCATAGAAATGAATGGAAACATCAATAGTTATCCCCTACTGGTCTCAAGGGAGGAATTTAGATAATATTTTTGGGTCATCGAAAACTAAGACTACTGTTATTTTGGGCTGTTTTAACTTGAGAGACCCTTGCATTAGAGACTTTTTGAACTGATAAGCAACAAGCAGATCTATACACGGTGATTCCAGAGTTCTTCAGAGGACTGTAGCAAGAAATCTCAGAGAAAATCACTATCCTCATCTTGGTTTGAGGATATACCTGAGGTACATGCTCCAGCCACCCAAAGATGTTGCAGGTATCAAAACATAGATACAGCTCTGGTCAAGATCCCTCAGGCAGTTCTGAACTACTAGATCTGATTGGGCATTTATTTCTAATGTCATTCTAAGCATTTCAAATTGTCGTTGTCTGAGTTCTTCTCTTTATAGTAACATCTTGACACATCCCCTGCCTTTATTTTTCGACAATGTAGCAGAAAAAGTTGCATTATCCTGCTGTTTATGCTATATAACTTCTTCGCTTTTCTATCTCTGACGGGTGATTATTGGGAAGGTTAGATAAATAGATACAAAGAGACCATTGGGTCAGCCCATTGGCTTGAGTTCAATAGCTTGCATGAAGATTTTTACCAGCATGTGGGTCTATCAGTATACATCCATCTCATTGTCTACATGGTTTAATAAGATAGGCCTATCAATATACATTTGTCGTGGTCTCTTTTGTGGGTAAGCCAACTCAACATCTGTAAAGATTGATTGGAGATTGAGATGTGCAGATATGCACCTGCTGTGGGGGAATATTCGTGTCATTGATATGTGAAATCGTAAGAATGATAGGACCCTCTGGATGGTTGTACTGATTTTATCCCAAAACAAGTTATCTGAGGCAGTATATGGCTTTTGCAGGTATACATGGATAGGTTGGTTCAAGAGGCACACAATGATCTTAGCAGTATACTTCCACTTCCAGCAAGTGTGAAATATGAACATCAAGACGCTTGTACACGAAGTATGTCCTGACAATTTCTTTCTAAACGATCTCTACTAAATGAATCATATGTTAACCTAATGGCACGTATCGAGTTTGATGATACTTTCAGTTTGTAAAATCTCAACAGCATCCATAAAATTCCCATCAGGCCCCGTGCTTATATTTTTTGCATCAGCTGCAGTGCCGAGCATCTGTCACTTTCTGCTATTTTGCAATATTGAGCTGCGATAATTTCTGGAAATTGACCAGTTACTTGTGTTTGCGCAGGTGGGCAGTCTAGCTCGGTTACTGATGCCTTTTCATGGCAAGATTTGCAAGGACATGGAGACGACATTTTCTATGAGAATTCTGCAACCACTTCAACACAAGACAGCTGTAATGCTCTACAGAATGATATGGCTGTGTCTGCAACTGGGGTTGATATATCTCGCTTGCTATACAGTAACTCTTATTCACCTGGAACATTTGAGAATCTCTTCGTATATGAGAATTATAACACTCCCAACCGATCAGTATACGAGGATAAGGAAACAAGGGCACTTGCATGTTCATCGAATGATGAAATTCTCCTTCCAAACGGGAATACAGGACGGTTGTCCAACTCTGTCATTCAAAGAGATTTCATAAATTCAATATCAGCCAACAGTGTCCCACCAATTAGTCTGCACCGACGACCTTACATAGGGTGGATAAAATTGAAGGCGATTCTAAAGTGTTGGTATTTTATGAAGGCTTCCAGGAGAAGAGTGCATATTCAGCAGCTGGATTGATTTCCTGCGCAGCTTTTCCGGCCCTAAACTATGTTGTCCAAAGAGATTCCATAAATCGAATACCAACTATCAATATCCAGCCAATCGTTTTGCATCAATGACCTTACATAGGCTGGACAAAGTGGAAGGCAATTTTACAATGTTGGTATCCTATGAAGGCTTCCACGAGAAGGGTGCATATTCAGCAGTTGGATTGATATGTTGGGCAGCCTTCAGCCGATGTGTTTCTAGATAGCAATGATTCTGCATTTGAAGCGAGGTTTGATGGTCTTGTTGCCCCCAGAAAATAGATGCGTTGATATATATATACACTCATGGAGGTATCAGTTCCATGTATAAGTTGAATAATAAATATATCTCCCCTTACAAGGAAGCAAATGTAGTATACATGTGATTTGGGGTTGTATAACATGGTACCGAATGGGAGTCCACTTCAAGCTTTGTTGGGCAAAACTGCATCCGCATTTCCAGATCCAATCTCTCTCTTTGGGCTGTTAAGAATGTTTGTGCCCCTCCTCTATTTGTTTTTCCTTCTGCACCCTTCCCGAGTTTTTCTAGAAGGGATTCTGGCTTCTAGTACTCACACTAAGTTGTGCTCTTATTTATGAATGGTGGAGAAGGATTCTTCGGTCAGGTAATGATTGCTCCTCCACATTTCAAATGCTAATGTGTAGAGGCAGAACTTGTTGCATCCATCATTCAACATCTCAACATTGGGGCGAATTTCTCCCTTGGTAGCTCAGAAATAGCTGGCAGAGTTTTGAAACGCAGGGGAATAAAGCCTATCGGTCGGTTGCTGTTGGCCGAATTACCTTGTAAATGGGTGTGTCTATTTATTTATATGGGTTATGTAGCCATTGCATATAGCCTTTTCGAGCTCCATATGATGTATCCGTTTGATTTTTTCTTCTCTGACTTCTCTCACTTATTGTTATGGTATTAATTGGAAAATTTCATGAAACAAGGGCAAAGCTGTAAAGTAGCTGTGAGATTATGTTTTCCAACCTGTTAAACAGGACACCTCACTGTTTTATATATCAAGTTTCATATGGACGGCGACAGGGTTCATGCCGTGTTTTACGTCGTGTTTCATGCAGAGTTTTGACTTACGACTGGGTTTCCAGGAGTTTCCAGCTCTGTAATCTGCTTACTGACTAATATGCTGGACCGCGTTTTTTTGGAAGGCTATGGCTCCCTTTGCATCAATGCTTGAAATTCTAGCTGTATAGGATCTGCAATCACTATATTGCATATGTTGAGTGGAGATGGTGGCAGTAAGTTTTTAGAACCGATTTCCTCATATTTCGAACCTTTGGAAGAACCTGCAGAGAATGGGATTACGAGAGAGACTGTTTGAAAGAAAACAGAGAAAAAAAACAGAAAAAGGCAGAAAAGCTCTGCACTTTCAAAAGCAATTCGGATTAGAGAGAGAGAGAGATATATATATATATATATATATTATCCGCCTTTTCTTTGAAGGTGTTTGAAAAAGAACGGCAGCAGGATTCGAACCGCGGTCGAGTCGACTTTGGCGGGTTACACGTGGACGCCACGTGGACGCCACGTGGAAGACACGTGGGCGCCACGTGGAGGACACGTGGAGGACACGTGGAGAAGCTCGTTGACGTGGCAGGGCCTTCGACCGCCACGTGCCGGTTTCTGACGCTCCGTCCGCCACGTGTCGGTTTCCTGCCACGTGTCGCTAAAGCGGGGCGGCGACGGATTAGTAGCAAGCAGAAGAAGCTGCGACGTGTCGGGTAACGCCACGTGTCGGTTACTGACACGTGCCGGTTACTGCCACGTGCCGGTAAACGCGGGCCGGCGACGGAAGAAGCAGCAAGCAGAAGAAGAAGAAGGAAGAAGAAGGAAGAAGAAGAAGAAGAAGGAAGAAGAAGGAAGAAGAAGGAAGAACAGAAGCCGTGTGCAGAGGACTCAGTCGCCATCGCCATCGCCATCGCCATCGCTGTCTCAGAGACCCTCTCTCTCTTCGGAAACCTTCTCCTGCTGCCTCCCCCGCCATGGCAGACCTTGCTCCTTTCTAAGCTCTCTCTTTCTCTCTCCCTTTCCTCTCCCGCTCTTCATCCATCCTCAACCCCAATTTCCATTCCCAGCGCTCAATCCTTCTGCACACAGGAAAGAGCAGAGCTTTCTGTGGAAACTCTGAGTGCTTCGCTCTCCTTTCTCTTGTGCCTGGGCTGCAGGGAGGGGTTGGGGTTCATCCCGTGCATACATACTCAGGGGAGGGGGCGCAGGATGGAGCAGCTGCTCAGTCTTCATCGCCATCATCGCCATGGCGATCCTCCTCGTCTCCTTCAATTCCTTGTTCCTCTTCTTCGCCTTCCTCTACTCCTCCTCCTCCTCCTCCTGCTGCTGCTGCTGCCCTTCTCCTCCTGCCCTGCGCACGCGCAGGAGAGCTTCAGCAACCTCACGCAGAGCTGCAACTCCGGCGTCGGCATCCTGTACAAGCTCGGCTCCATCGTGCAGACCTTCCCCACCGAGAGCGACGCCGCGAGGCAGCCCTACGCGTTCACGGCCACGCTGCAGGTCTTCAACGCCGGGGAGGAGGATCTCCAGGGCTGGGACATCTTCATCGGCTACGTCAACGGCGAGGTCCTGGTGAGCGCCGGAGGAGCCCTGGTCTCCGACGGATCCCCGCTCCCTTACAACGCCAGCGATGGCGTCGTTCTGACGAGCTCCGGGATCCTCAAGACCGGAATCGAGACGGCCAACGATCTGTCGCAGATGGGCGCTAGCTTCGCCCTCACAGGGACGGAGTTCGGGAAGAACGAGAGCTCCTTGCCCACCAACATAACTCTGCTCGATGCGGGCTATCAGTGCTCCGCTCCCATCACTTCTGTACCAGGTATACGTTTCTCCGCAATCTCCTGTGCAAGGGCCTTAGGGTTTAGGGTTTAGGCTCCATCTCCATAGCTCCTTCAGCTGTTCCCCTTTCGGCAGAGAGATGGTTTTGATGGATTGATTCCATGGGTTTTAGGGTTTTTGTTTTCTTACACACACGCCAAGCCTCTGACGTCCCAGACCATGGAACCCTGTTTCCGGGTACCCATCATGAAATCTGTGCAGATGGGGAAGCATCCAGACAAGCTTCCCTGATTCCATGGTTTTAGGGTTTCTTCTTCTTCTTCTTCTTATATCACCAAAATCTGTGATGTCCCCAGACCATGAAGACGATGCCCTAAAAACCCTGTTTTTCTGTGTATCTCTGCAAATGGAAGCATTCAGACAAGCTTCTCTGATTCCATGGTTTTAGGGTTTTTTTTCTTCTTCTTCTTATATCACCAAAATCTGTGATGTCCCCAGACCATGAAGATGATGCCCTAAAAACCCTGTTTTTCTGTGTACACATCAAATCTCTGCAAATGGGAGCATTCAGACAAGCTTCGCCGATTCCATGGTTTTAGGGTTTTTCTCTTCTCATATCACCAAAATCTGTGATGTCCCCAGACCATGAAGATGATGCCCGAAAAACCCTGTTTTTCTGTGTACTTATGAAATCTCTGCTCTGCAAATGGAGGCATTCAGACAAGCTTCGCTGATTCCATGGTTTTGGCTCTTTTTTTTTTTTTTTAAATACACACCAAGTCCCTGATGTGCCCAGGCCATGAAAATCCGAAGCTCTTTCATTAAATCTGTGCAGATGGAAAGCTTTCAGACAAGCTTCCCTGATTCCATGGCTTTAGGGTTTTTCTTTTTTGTTTGTTTTCTAATACACACACCTAAGTCTCTGATGTCCCCCAGGCCACCATGAATGAAGAATCTCAAGCCCCTAGAAAACCTGAAGCTATTCCATGAATGAACCAATGAATGAATGAATGAATGGATGAATGAATGAATGAATGAATGAATGGAAATGAATCTGTGCAGATGGAAGCTTCCAGACATGCTGCGCGAAGCTGAACTCCATGAATGAATGAATGAATGAATGAATGAATGGAAATGAATCTGTGCAGATGGAAGCATCCAGACATGCTGCGCGAAGCTGAACTCGACGATCGAGCTGGCGCAGAGCGCATACCTGCCACGCTACACGGGCGACATCACCATCTCGTACGACGTGCTCAAGGCGTCGGCGAGCCAGTACACGGCGCAGGTCACCATGTCCAACGACGACCCGACGGGGAGGCTGGATTACTGGAACCTGCAGTGGGCATGGCAGAGCGGGGAGTTCATCTACTCGATGCGGGGGGCGACGACGACGGCGCAGGAGCAGAGCGAGTGCATCTTCGGGGAGGCCGGGAAGTACTACGCGGGCGTCGATTTCTCGGCGATCTCCAGCTGCTCGGCGAGCCCCGTGATCATCGATCTCGACCAGTACAAGGCCAACGATTCCGCCCTCGGCGATCTCGAGTACTGCTGCAGGAATGGCACGTTGCTGCCCCGCTTGCAGGACCCCGGCAAGTCGAAGTCGGCGTTCCAGCTGCTGGTGTTCAAGCTCCCGCCGCAGAACGAGAACAGCACGCTCATCGATCCGCCCGCCGACTGGAGGCTCAACGGGAGCTTCGACGCGGGCTACGCTTGCGGGCAGCCGAGGCGGGTGGAGCCGTCGGAGTTCCCCGATTCGGGAACTCCGCAGAGGTCGACATCGGCGGTTATCAGCTGGCAAGTCACGTGTAATGCGACAGTTACGCCCCCGCCCACGCCCAAATGCTGCGTCTCCTTCTCCGCGTACAACAACGCCTCGGTGGTGCCTTGCAAGACCTGCGCTTGCGGCTGTATCGCTGCTGCTTCTTCTTCCTCTTCCTCTTCTTCTTCCTGCAATTCGTCGGCTGAAGCCCTGCTGATCCCCGTCGAGCTCGCCACGGTACCTGCTCCGAATCGCACCGCCAAGACGCTCGCCTACTACGA
The DNA here is from genome assembly GCA_037176905.1 of Azolla pinnata. Taxonomy (NCBI): domain Eukaryota; kingdom Viridiplantae; phylum Streptophyta; class Polypodiopsida; order Salviniales; family Salviniaceae; genus Azolla; species Azolla pinnata. The sequence continues at coordinate 11,893 of JBBBWG010009447.1, read as the reverse complement.
GCTCAACCGATGGAGCTTCCCCTCCCCCGTCCCCTGCCCCGACAACTGCGGCGTGAGCGTGAACTGGCACCTCGTGTCCGAATCCGCCGCCGGCTGGAGCGCCCGCATGACCATCTTCAACTGGCAAGGCCTGCAGTTCTCCGACTGGTCCGCCGCCGTCGAGCTCGCGCCCTCCGTGTTCCCTGGCTTCCAGCAAGCCTACAGCTTCAACTACACGAGAACCGCGAACGACACCGTGTTCTTGTATGGGCTCCCCGGGCTCAACTACCTCAACGGCATCTACGACAACTACCCCGGGATTCAGCAGTCGGTGCTCTCCTTCACGCTGCAAGGGCTGTCGGGGAACTTGTCGTCGCCGCGAGATTACTACCCGACCAAGGTCTTCTTCGACGGGAACGAGTGCGCGATGCCGGACATCCTCCCTGTCAGCTTCGCGCCGCCGAAAGAAGCCGCTGCTGCTGTCCGCCGAATGCTCTTCGCCGTGACTATACTTCTTCTGCTCGTGGCTCTGTAAAGAGACAGTGATCGATTCATGACATATACTTCTTCTTCTACTCACGGTTCTGTAAAGACATTGATTGATTCATCCAGAATAAGCACTCGAGGGAGGCCTCCCAAAGCATCGGCTTTTTCTGCTTCCCCTTCAATTCATTCTTTGTGAATAGCAACACACATAACGCTTTTAATAGTTTTGAAAACCATACCCGATTCTTTATATACTTTCATGGTTTGTATCTTTTGACCAATTGAGAGTGTAGGTAACTGTTCTTTCACGGAAATGTTTTGCTCAGAAATGTTTTTCAGTTCCTTCATTTGAATCAGCCACCTGGGCTAGTGTGATTTGATTGCAGGCTTAAGTCTAATAAAGTCGAATCAGATCGCAATCAGGCCTGGTGCGATTAGTATCTGAAAATCAAACACAAAAACCTGATTTCATACTGCAGACTCAAAATTGGGGAGCAGAACGAGAATTTGAAACAATGACCACTTCATTGACGGTTGATGACCAGGTAAACACTAATCTGATTTCAAACTGAAGACCTAAGTTGGAGAGCGAAACAAGAATTTGAAACAATTGACAGTTTATTATAGTGATCAACAATCAGAGCCTTTTTAATTTGGGGGGTGGGGAGAGAGGGAATACCAACAAGAACTTCTGAGAAATTTGCTGATTGCAAATCTGAAGACATTAAAAAGGTTGGGCTGTAAACTGCTGGAAATTTTATATGCTAGAGGGAAAGAATTTTGACACGTTTGGGTTTTTGTAAGGTAGACCATAGGCCTCGAGCTTGTTAAAAAAAAAAAAGATGGGCCTTCTACCATTAAAAAGAGAAAGCAAAAGAATTGAATGCGTGGAGGATAACTGGTTGGATCCTCTAAATTTGAATATAACAGATATGGAACACCTGCAGGCAAGGTATGGGTTTCAAGACTAAGAAACCATTGCACCGTCCTTGAAACATATATATCTGGGGGCAAAGGACGTGACAAGACGGGAAGCAGATTAATGAGGTTACATCCATCTTTTCGATGATTTCTGAACCGAAGGAGAGGGCACCGTAGACTGCCGAGGAATGGTAGCCTTTGCATAACATTCCACAGTGTCCCCTTCTGAAGAAACTAGCACAAAAAGCAAAGGCGTTGGTCAGTGGCACAAAAATTATAACTTGACAAAATCAAAATTACTTGCAAAAAAAGGATGATACATCCAAATGTCCATTCATTCATACGCAGTATGCTTTAGGACAAACTGGTTTTCTAGACAATTACTAATATTATTCAACATCATTAGAAAGGTGCAACGCTTCATCCCAGCTTAGTATCACATGAATATTGACCATTCATGCATTGGTATAACCTAGTCGATAATGAGACAATACTGGTAATAAGATGCATGATAGAGAAGCGCAACGATAATGAGACAATACTGGTAATAAGATGCATGATAGATACTTCCTTTTACATACCTGCTATCAGCTTAGCTTCGAGTGTAGTTTTGCTCACACTTCTTGCTGCTGCAGCTGCTTTCTTCGCATGAGAACTAGTCAATGAGAACCTCCTCGATCGCCTCACAGCATTCGTGTCAGATTTAGGCAATGTATTTAGAGACTGTTTTACAGTTGGCAACCTAGCAATGACCATAATACAACATTAAAGACAAATGCCAAAATTATGCACTCCCTCTCATCACCGATTATACTAAGTTACCGTTTTTCTGCACTTCGATTGTTCCTCTTAATTTCCTGGACAGGTACAGAAGAGACGAAAGCTGCGACAGGGGTTGCATCCTCTTCATCTGAGCACTCGCTGGCTAAACCATCCTCCTCAAATTTTAGGTCACTTGAAGGGGATGCTATCGAGGCTGTGTCAACTTTTATGGAAAATCTCTTCAAACGGGACTCATGCGGATGAAGTGGTCTCTCTTCACTATCATTCCTTCCACTATTGAACACCATTGTCACACCTTGGGGAACGAATTTCTCTGTTGGAGTGGAAATTATATCATAGGACTGACAATTGTTGGCTCCATTTTCTGACGATGATTCAACTGAACTCTCTCTTCGAATCTTATTCTTGCTTGTGGCTCTGAAAGAGGAAAGCATTTCGGATTCACAACCTGGAGAATAACTAATCTCTTCTGAATAAGCCACGGCTTGTCGTGGAAGTTTAACTGCTTTCCGTTTGCATGAATCTTCATCTGCTTTTTGTTTTAAATAATCCTCATCACTGTAATCATTATCAAAGACTCTTGGAGAAGATAGATCTGCAACCGGAGCATGTTTCTGTACAGCATTTATATTGAGTGGGCTTGCCCGAACCTGACATGCAAAAATTATATTTGAATCTGCACGACTTTGAAACAATCACGAAATTGATAAAAATTTCAAAAAGACGTCTGCACTACCTCTTCCAAGGGCTGTCTTCGTTTGCCTTGGGCAATCTGCTGTGGTATAAACTCCGCCATGCTTCCCCGTTGCTGAAGTTGACCCGGTGATAGTCCAGATTTCAACTTACCCTTTTCTTGTACAGTATCTATTGGTTTTACTTTGAATTCCTTGGACACTCTTTCTATTTCTATGTCCTTCTTTGCAAGAACATCTTTCAAATACGCTATCTGCAAGAACCAAGATTATGCAAGTCAATTTCTGTCTCATAAAACAGTAGAGAGTTTAGATTGCCTTGCCTGATCCTTAAGATCCCGAACTTCTCCACTCTCTTTTTGTGATTGAGCAGCTCCCAACTCAACTGTAGCCACCCTTTCTGCAAACTTTAAGGTACTGATTGTTTCAAAATACGATTCTTCATCAGGACTCACATGTACGAACATGAGAGTTTTTGCCTGTCCACCTGAAAGTATGAAAAGTAAAATATTGTTAAACAAGAAAAGGGAATATCGAATCCCTCTTTGCAACCAAATCCTCCACAAATTTATACCTAAAGAATCTTGAAGCAGTTGTGTCAATTTGCTGTTTCTGTAGGGAACATGCCCGGTTTTTTGGGCGAGAGCAGCAATAACATCACCTAGGGCAGAGAGGGATTTGTTTATATGCTGTGCTTCTTTCAACCTGTCCCCTGTCACCTCTGATTTGTCTACTCTCTCACTGCCTGCAAGATCCACCAAGTGAAGGCAACCACGAAGAATAGCTCCAGATGCTAGGTCTGTACCTCTCACATGCACTGTCAAAACACTGATGTGCAAAAATTGGATCATGAGGAGAAGGACAGCTTAAAAATCAAGACCTCTGAAGAGAATCCTAAAACACAAACAAACCTGTGGGATCGACTACTTCGTTCATTTAATGCAGTCGAACTCACAGCGCGGTTCTTATGGCCAAGGTTCATAAATTCCATAACGTCTTCGGTACAGCTGACAGATAGCATTGTTGCATCAGGTACATTGAGCCCATTTTGCTGGGAATTATTCCGAATCTCTAATGTTTTATTCAGTTAAGGTCTTTGACCATGGACAATGATTGAAGAGTATGCTTTGCTAACCATGAAGCAGAGCTGGAAACAAACATTCGATTATAAATTACTTTTCCATAATACACTTGTTGTATGGATGTTTGATTTCAGCACTACCAATTTTCAGAAAAGATTCATAAGTAGGCAATGGTCGAAACCAGCCAAACGGAGGGTAGAGAAAAGAAATAATGCTATATACTAGTTAAACATGCCAAAGGATATTTTTTGTTGGATCCATCTGAACACAGAAGGTCTCGTACTTGCTCATTGTAAATCTCCATCATTTGAACCCCAACTTCGTACTTCATAAACCCAGCCCTTTTTTGAGATAGGTCGAATAGATCATTTAGAGCTCGAAAATTCACACCCCAGTCTTTTGATGATGGATTGTTTGGGCCCGTCTACAAGAGTTCATATGTATTTATGCTTGATCAGAAAACCTCTCTCTAGAGAATGTTTGTTACCCGACATATCTCAGAAACAATTTCAAATACAACATATACTAACCATAGTGTAGGTCTTTCCGGATCCAGTTTGACCATAAGCAAAAATGCAGACTTTGAAACCGTCCAGAACAGACCTTATAAGCGGCTGCGTATCTAAGAAAACTTCCTCTGCAATAAGCCATTCATTAGATAAGATAATAATAGAATATATTTATAGGCCCCATCCCTGGTCAAAACTCATACAAGCATTTACCTTGTCCAGCAGTGGGCCCAAACACTTTATTAAATTTGAAGGACTTGCGTTGATCTTTGCCTTGCTTGTTAGGTTGGGCTATGATTATAGACCCTTTCTCTCCAACAATATCCACCATGCTTTGATTGCTCGCTTGCCCAGGTAAAAAAGGCCTTACCCTACAATATACCCTGATGTTTCCTGGGTTTTATTCACAGTAAAAAATTATTAGACAAATTATAACTCGCAAAAGGATTGGTCCTACCGGTGATTGAAGAATTTTACCTTTCAGATCTTGAACTTGGTTGTAAAGTTCTCTGTTCTCTGCCACTACTTTGTGGTACTCAGCAGCAGCTTCAGCAAGGCCATTAAGTTTGGCATCTGGTTCACCAAAAACATCAAATATTGGAATGTCACATACTTGCAGCGGAAACATTGACATTCAATCAACCAAGAGAACATACCAGTGGCTTCCATTTCCTTGCTCCACTGTGCTTGGGCATCATGAATCTCAGCCCTTAGGTTCTCCAGCAATTGTTTTACATCCTAACAGAAAAAGAAACACTAAATTCTCAATGATCAACTGAAACAGTAAAAGTACCCTTGAGATAGATCATACAATTGAGAACAAGATTTTGTTAAACTGGCATAACTTGAGGGGGGTCCTAAGGGAAACAAAGCTTCGAAAGGCACAGAGGTAGATTAAAAAATTTCAATCGAAGATAAACTAAATAAAATATCAACCGGAGTTAAGTTCAAGTAAAACTACCTTGAGTTCCTCCTTTTGAGACTCCAAAATGTTACCCCGTTGTTGATTCATTCTCTGGGCTTCATCTAGCTTCATCCTCAGCGTATGCACATCATCATATTCTCCTAACGGGTCTGTTCCATTAGAGGCATGTCCATCCTTTGGGCTACTGTGGTTTTTCTTGCACTTCACATGTTCATACACAAGCTCTCATCAGATTTCATCCTAATACACTCAGCAGCATGTATGCATCTATGTGAATAATACCATGAAAAACATACCAGTGAACTGATTATGCGTTCAGATTCTTCCAATACTTTCTGTAGCATCACCTCGATAAGCTATAGACATAATGTCATGATCAACAAAAGTGAAACATGAATAAAATAGAGTATTAACGTGTAGAGAATCTTAGCATACAAATAACTCACCACAGAGATATCTTCTGGCTGCTTATAATGCAGAGCTAGCATTATCCACTTGCTTGGGAGATTGGATGGAGCACTCTGCCAAGAGCAAGATTCACGATGTAAAAAGGGAATACCACCTGCCAAGACAGCTTTAATTTTTAGACAAGGTTCAGAAAATACCTCCATGTTGATTGGAGTATGAGCCATTTCATTACATGATTCTGGTGCATCCTGGTTCTTCGAATTTATAAGACCATTGAACCGCTGGGCGACATATTGCTTCCATGCTGCAATGATATCTAAATCTCCCAAGACAAAAATAAATAACATAGAAAGATTAATGCCAGCGTAAAACATAGAAAGATTAGTACGATGTCATTCGACTTATATATCTCATCTGTCACAACCACAAGAAATGAATGTTTCTCAGGAAAGATGCTAAGAAAAACTAGTAGGATAAAATTAGCGGAAGTCAAAAGAGATCTAAAATCCAACAAACTCAAGTAAGGAACGTAACGTTCATCACACAAAAAAGTGAGCATGTCTTATGAATTTGCTATCAATCACTCCCTGGAACCTACTAGGAAGAAGGCAGCAGTAAGCTAACACCGAAAAATAAACATGAAAGGCCAGAAATTTGCAATTTCAATATCAATAGAAAGGCTAGAAAGCACCATCAGGCGGAAAACAAAACATTTCTTAAGGATTTAGGGCTCAGTATACCAGCATTAGATATTCCGATCTCAGTTGAGCTCAGTAAGCTATCATCCAAAGACTGCCCACATGAATTTCCAAACTTCATACTTTGGTTGGGCAAGGGACTCCCCCACTCTTCAAAAAGGTTTCTATTGGTACCATCTAATGCCATCATTTTCCGAGATAAATTCTGTTCTGCAGATGCAAGCCTCGTAAAGGACTTGAGAGAACATGGAGATTTGTTCGGTACGAATTTCCATAAGCTTTGGCCACCACGGAGCTGCCATCCTTGATACGCCTTCAATGCTAGTATACAGTCCACTACTCTTGCAGAAGATGAACCTGTCTGCAGGCTCCCTCCCTGAAGAATTCAATAATCAAACAAGAATACATAAATCCTAGCTTTATCTCTGAAGATTATATTTTGGGAGAGAACATATTTGTTGGCAAGAATCTATACAAAAAAACACATGATATCTTATTCAAAACACTATTACGATGAAAGAATCAAAAGGGAAAGCCAATCAAATAAACACGATTCAACAGAATACAAGTACTTAAGATGCTTATCCCTTACTTCATCCAGATCGGATGCCTGGAACGATGGTAGCTTCAATTCCTTCACAGCTACTAGAAAGTTTCTAACATTCTCAAAGTACTGATAGGCAGAGAGAGCTGCGCCTTGGGGAGGAGGGCTGGAGGGTGCTGGATTTTCTACGATCTGAGAAAATAAATAAAATGATTACAGCAAAGCGGAACAGAAATTTGTGCAAGAATACGTTGTATGTTTACGTATTCATATGTGTGTGCGGTATATGATTGATTAGAGAAAACTCCACCTTTTACAGAGATATCTATAGACATATCTGTCATTCTTCCCTATATCGGACAGCTATCTCGACATAGAAAAGTATGCACTGACATGTTAGACAAACGTATATATTGATTGGCAAAGAGGAAGAATCTAATTGAAGACACAACCACAATCATACGACTTATCTGACATATTAAGAGAAATATGAATTTAGTTCTGGAAAGTGCACCTTCAGCACTGCACCGGGATGAATTTTGTTGATGAGATTGCAGAGGACAAGTCCATTCCTTAAGCTCAGGCGGAGCTCCTCTTCTGATGGCTCCATAGGCAAGTCGTGTATAGGGCCCACCATATTCTGTAGCCATGCGGCTGCCTGATACCTTCTAGCCGCTGCAAAAATAAAACCGAAAGCGAATGAATCCTGAATCGTTTCCAAAGAGCAGAGCAGAGTCTCTCTGGCTGTCTTTCTGTAAATGATAGTACGAGTGCGAGAGAGGGAGAGAGGGGGATTGCGATTGACTTAAAGAGATGCTTTTACAAAGAAACATTCAAAAGTATTCGAATTCTGCAACAAAAAACATTTCAACATAAAGAAATGCTTTAGAAACCGCTGGTAACGAATTAAGGATTTAAAGATACGAATACACACAATCACCGTCCATTAGAAATATTTGATGCTAAGAGAAACGAGAGAATGTTGGCAGAGAGGACACAATCAAATCGGTGTCAGCAGAATGAGAGACTGCAGATGTGTGCAAATACGGATGAGTAGAGAAAAAGAGATCATTGCATTTCCGTAAGTATGGTCTCATAAGGAGGGAATAGCTATAGAAAGACCATTGAATCTACGGTAGCTGAGAGAACGATCTGAAGGAGGGAGAGAGAGAGAGAGAGAGAGATGCTTACCTGATTCGTTTGCTTTCCTAGACGCCAGATTCACATCGCAGCTCATGCTTTCTGCAGTTTTCAGTACACTGCACCGTGGAGTAGACGAAGGTGCTGTCGTATCCATTCTATCGACACTACAACTGCTAGTATTACCGGACTGTCCGAAAAACTGAGGCGCAGTGCTTTGTTCTTGCTCCTCGCGATCACTACCAATACAAGAAGCCATGGCCTACCTTCCCCCGAAAGAAATGCAACCGATTTGTTCTCTTCTCAAACAGTGCTCTCGTCGCTTGATGAAGTCAGTCGGAACGTCTGATTTCGCTGCTTCAGCTTCGCCACAAACGGTGAAATTGCAGGAGCGGAAGGAGTGAAGGAAGCGGGAGGTTGCGATGGCGAAAATGAGGGAGTAAGCAGTCACAGCGACGGAGGATTGGTTGGGAAGGGCTAACTGATCATGGAGCCAGAGGCTGGGAATCGAATCGAAGGCGAGAGGCGGATCGGATGGCAAGAAGGACTAGGGTTTGGATCGAGGCTTTTGAGCGGATCGGGAGAAGCTCAATCGAGAGGGGCAAAGAAGGGAGGGGAAGAAACCGACGGAGATCGAAGGAACAGGAAAGGACAGGCAGACGGGAGAGATGGAAGACGAAGAAGACGAAGAAGAAGAAGAAGCAGAAGCTGTTGGCGATGGCGAGGGCGATCGATCGATCGATCGATCGAAGAAGACGAAGAAGACGAAGAAGAAGAAAATGAAGAAGAGAGAGAAAGAGAAAGAGAGAAGCTTTTTTTTGAATCGGCGGAGGAGGAGAGGCGAAGGGCCAATCCGCGGCGGCCACGTGGCGGGGTCCGTCCACGTCAGCGCGAACGGTCATTTAAGCGCCCCGCAGGCGCCAGCGTGTCCTGCCACGTCGGACGGTCCGCCACGTCACCTGCCACGTCGGCAGGCCCACGTGGCCTCCTCTCTTTTTTTTGGCGCCAACGTTCGCACCGCCAAGATCAAACCCCCGCTTTTTTTTCTTAATTTAAAAAAAACAAAAAAGGAAAAAACGAAGCTCAAAAGTTTGTAATTTCTAATATTGTGTTTGTTTTTTCAAATTGTGTGTGTGTGTGTGTGTGTGTGCGTGTGTGTTCATGACCGTTTTTCTCGTTATTCAAATTCCGATTCAAAGTGTGCATGCGCATTGCATGTTGAAATTCAGTACAAATCTGTTGCATGTCCGTAGCGAACAAGAGCGTAGCAGAAGCGAAGAGAAGCGAGCGAGCGGAACGAAGCGGAACAGAACA
>JBBBWG010009446.1:55769-90402 GCA_037176905.1 Azolla pinnata | reverse complement strand
CTTGTTCTTATTATTCTTCTGTGTCAATATCCCTTAGATCTGCTAGCCTCATCATTGTATTATCGCTCCGTGACAGTCATCCTCCTCATATTTCGCAACACAAGGATCTATTATAACCTAGGCCACCAAACCCCATGGTACTATCCTTTGATGTTAGCCGAGTGCATTGATGGAAAGTCAATTCATACTTCCTTATTGTCTCCCTTTGTTCGTCCGTTCCCTTTTTATGGCCCTACTCCTCGTTGCTCCTTAGGGTTCATAATTATATACCCATTTAATTTTTATTGGAATTTCAATCTATGGATGCTAGGTCATGGATATCTATTTGAAATGTCTCCATTAAACATGAAAATATACATTTCAATTTTTGTGGATGTATTCTATGAATTTGAGTCTATGGTTAGGTCTAGGTTCAAAAAGTTGATTCATATTTCCTTGCCATCTCCCCTTGTTCGTCTGCTCCCTTCTTACAACTTCACTCCTCCTAACTCCCTACGGTTTACTATTACATACGAAGCTAATGTTTATTAGATACAGATGTTAGGTCGTGGAAATCTATTTTTGAAATGTGTCTGTCAAACGTGTACGCATACATATAAATTTTGGTGGGTATATTATGTACATTCGAGTTTATAGTTAGGTCTAGGTCCAAATTTAATTTATAGTTTCTTTGAAATCATCATATATACAAATAGTTGAGATGAGTACCAATACAGTGGATCAAGTTCATCCAAGAAAACAAAATTATCGGTCCAAAGATATAAGAATAAAAGTCACCCGATCATGTAAGGAGGGTCCTTATTAAAATGTGTTCCAAATGGACTCAAATGCAAGAATAGCAAAGTTCCCATTGTGGGTGACTGCTAGCTTCTGATAGCAATGGTTTCGTTGATTTAGCTTTAATCCATCATGAGGCACACTTTATGAAAGATTTTAGGAGCATACCCACAAAAGCTTTTGAGGACCTTATGCGTGTGCACTGGGGCAAGAGTGGCGAAACCCACCTAAATGCGAATTCGATGATAAGTTAACAGAAAGTTGTCAAGGATTATTAAATCTAGTAGTAAATTTAAAGTTTATTATTATTTAATTAAAATTGTAACTTTGAACCGCGAAATTAATATGTGAGCTTTTAGTTATAGGTATGGGTAGAGGAAATTGTTGAGGGTAGGTGGATCCAGACCTGAAACTTGTCCCCCAAATGTTTGAGAGCTGATGAAGAAGAGGAGCTTGAGTTTTTTAAACAATGATGATGGTGATGATTATTACGGCGACGAGGACTGCAATGAGGAGGGTGACCAGGAAGTAGGCATCAACTCACATTATGGATATTTTCATTAAAAATATCGCATATTTGCAGTTTAATACTTGGCTAATTGTGTACACGATAAAGATTATAGGGTTTTAATCCTACCGCTCTTTTAAAAACATGAAACATGTTGATAATACAACCAAAGTTTTATGGACGAATCGGTCAATATTACCAACCAAACTTTCATCAACCAAAGTTTTATCGACACTAATACACTAGTCGATATTTATTACCAACGAACGAATCGGTTCCCTGGTCACTAAGGAGCACCATTGGTTACTCATATCTACATCACATAAATTCCTACTACAACTACTTTGTCGTGGATAATGTCATGTTATCCCAGCTCCATAACGACGATTATGTGTTTATTACATGTTTTGTGCCTATTGGCTATTACCTTGACTCTTTTGGAGATGCCTCCTTTTAATATCCTTTCTAGTTTTTCTTCTTCTAAAAAGCATTAAAATGCACCATTATCTTACATAACCATACTCTTTCCAGAGGCAACTAACTACCGATCTTTAACCTAAACGATATGCATACAAACGCATGTATGATTTTTCTTCTATCTTACATATGTATGCTCACTAATAGACAAGGTCAAAATGGACTATTACAATTAAATCCACTTTTAGTAGGTCATGCATCTGTTTGCATACATTTTTTAAGTTATTATCAAAGGTACCTGGCCTTCATGAGCAAAAGTACGTGTTTCATTCACTTACGATCGAAAACTAATCAACAAATTAAACACATGTTATACCCCCTTAGCAGTAGAGTGATGAGAAAGCAAGTTGCGACCATACAGTTATATGCAATTTGGTTCGACGACGCATCATTGCAACAATGGAATTGACCACACTCGGTTAAAAAAAGACAAGATTACAGATTGACGATGGGCTTCTTCCTCGCCTCAAACAATGGGATCCGGTTTAGGAATCTTTGTTTTCAAGAATCACTTGGGGAGTATCAACAAGAAATATTCTTCCAATACTTTTAACCTGAGCAAGAAAGAGGCCACAAGAATCAGCCAACCACTTTCATACAGCTAAGTTTTTCTTTCTTTCTTTATCAAGGAGACTTCTTAATCAAAAACCTTCCAAAAGAAACAAATTACTATAATTACATTGCATCATTGCAAAGTATCATATATATATATATAGATAGATAGATAGATAGATAGGATAGATATATGCCTACTCGATGACGTCTCCAGCACTAGGTCGCACCCTCGTGCATATACCCTGTATATTGGTGTATAAATATATGTACTCCTTCAGCCTTTTGTATAGAAAAGGAACCGTCATTCACGGTTTCATTACACAAACATGGTCAACCAAACTATATATATCACACAAATACTATTTTGCCAGCCATGATCATCATCCCCCGAGTGGTCTGGGCACACTGCCAAATCCATCTTTGTTGCTGCTTACGCATACGGAATGAGCTTGAACATGGTTATGCAAGGAAAAGAGAGGCCCGAGAGCGGGCTGTTGCTCTCTTGAATTCAAGCTAAGAACACAACCATCATCTCCTTATGGAGCAGGCTGCAGGGCACAAGTGAAAACCTATCTGATCTATCTGACTGACTGAGCCCTTCTCCACCCCCGCCCTCAAACCAGAGCAAAAACACAGCGAGCTCTTTCCATGTACTCTGGTCGCATCACCTTGAAATAACATAACCCTTGCAGGGCTAATCAATCTGTATTGTTCATTCCAAATCATCTACCTTTGCAAGTTTCCAGATTCTTCTTCCCGACAAAAATAAACGAGCCTTTTCAGTCCATCCATTATAGACAACATTGCAAACCCAATATGACTCTCAAGTCTGCAGATCATTATGACCTCACTTGCTTGAAAACCATACTTAGCAGCTCATCTGAACCTTGATCTGGTAACCAATCATGGCTTTCTTCCTTCACACTCGAGCTGTTCTGGCCTCGAGCATTATTGATCCGAACAGCTTGGAAACGGCCATTATTATTTTCCAAACAAAATCCAGTATTGCAACATGACTGACCTTGCTCTAGCCCAACACCACCCAAACCCAACTTCTGGTTATGAGTCAGCTTTCGCACAGTACCGTTACCAGCAACTTGTGCATAATCTTGAAACATTTGCCAATTCGATTCTTGACTTTGTTGCAAAACACTAATTTTAGACCCAAAACTGTGCACTACTTCATTTGAGAAAGATGCATCTAGTCCAGAAGAAGCCACAGGGAGCGACACTGCATGCGGTACATGTGCAGTATTGACATTTGAAACTCCACCCACCCATGAACCCGTATCAACTGTTGATATTACCACAGGTTGGGCCATGATACCAGTTGCGGGTATGATAGGTGGTCCGCTTTTACTCCCTTGTTGCTGTTGAAATGGCTGAATACGCAAGGAACTATTTGAGCTAGTACTGTTACTAGTGACTCCAGCTAGTTGCCCTACAGCACTGAAATTAGCTAGTACTTGTGGTGGTTGTGGCTGTTGATTAACCAGTGCTTGGTGTTGTTGATTAGGTAGTACTTTCTGTTGAGCAGCTACCACTTGTTGGTGTTGATCAGGTACTTGTTTTGCTTGGGTTCCTTTTTCGTATGTTCCGAAGTTTGTAGGCTGAACCGTGCCAACCTCACCTATTCCAGGCTCTAACCCACCTTGGTTGGTTAATAAAGGTTGGGAATTGTATGTAGGCAAAACTGGAGACCTTGATGTCGAGCTTCCATTATTTGCATTTTGAAAGGCAGTAAATTGCAACAGGAGTGATGGGTCCACCTTTATGTTGCTGGGTGAACCTACTCTACTCAGAAATCCCGACTGCAGTGTCGAAACCAAGCCTTGAGGGGATAATGGACCTGATCCTGTCATGGCTCGTAGCTCATTTAAGCTCGCTAGATTGGCTGCACTTACTGACCCACAATTTGGATCAGCCATACCAGTGGAGAAAGGAGGGCTCAGACCACCAGATGGTCCTGCTCCACCACTGATCCTTTTGAGGTATAGACGGTATTTCTGTCAAACAATAGTTATAATAAGTAGTTTGTATATCCTATCTGAAAGCATGTATACAGGGTAAATAATGCCAGCAGTAGGGAAAACCAACAATGTTACAGCATCAGGATAGAAATAGTTAAAATTACGATTTGAAGTACAGAATGTGTAAATGTTTCATGCTACAGAGTTAATGCATAATCATTTCACATTAAGGTTGGATGCTTAACTTCAAAGCACTAAGAATAAAGTAAAATTCTTTGAAAACGCCATTTATGTACTTACTTGGAGATAATACACACACAGTGAGTTGAATTGGTCTTTTTCAGTTAAGTATTGTGAATTTATTATCTACAACCCCCAGGGGGTGCAAAAAATAACTATCTCCTTATTGAAGGCAATGCTAGAAAAGATGATATGCTAGCTAAATAATTGTATACCTGTAAATGGCTAGCAACATTTTCCCTTGTCAAGCCTTGAACATTCATTAGCTCGAGTATTCGCTTTGGCACAGCTTCTGGCAATGAGGAAAAAAGCCGAATTGGTAATCTATGATGATTACTTTGAATGTAATCTTACAAGACAACCACAACCAGAACAACAAGAAAAACCAAATAAAATGATGTTACTTACTGTCAATCCCTAGTTGATTCACAGCACCAACGAATTGTTGGTGCAGATCTACTGACCAAACAACCCTCGGCTTTTTTGTCGTCGATGGGTCCTCATTATCGAGATCAAGATCTTCATCTTCTTCTTTAATATCCTTGCGTTTCTTGCTCTGCTTCCATGATCCATCTGTACCCTCATTCGCCAACTGATTGTGATCACCATCGTCAGACACTTGCTTCACCCTTTCATCTTCAATAGTGCAAGATGGCCCTGTATTTCTCCACTTCTTCCTCACAACATGTTGCCAAATATTTCTAAGTTCTTCCATTCTAACTGGTTTTAGCAAGTAATCACATGCACCATGCTTGATTCCTTTCATTACTGCACTGGTCTCTCCATTTGCCGACATCACTTCAGATTTTCCAAAGACAACATTGTTATTTGTGGTTTCTTAATGTGAAGAAACATGCCACTATGGGATTTAACAGAAAGAACACATTGCTATATGTCATTTCAAACACATATCATTTTTATTGATATGGACACCCTCTACATGGCATTAAACACAAGGACACAGTACACACAATTTAAAATTCCAAATGCATGAAGTACATGTCACCATTGAGCATATGGGGAACCAGTGCATAAAATTAAGTCTCTAAATGCCATGACATATGAGTCCACATCAAGATGCCATTATCTTTTATGAAAAAACTATACATGCCTCATGTTGCGAACATCATGCATATGCATAAAAAGCACCCTGAATGTTTTAACAAGGAAAGAAAACAATACATAACCAAGATCTACTTCTGAGAAAACGGGTATTCATGTCAAACAAGAACTCACTTATAACTGGCAAGTCCATCTCCAATCCAACCAGCTCAAGCAGTTTAAATCCATCCATGTCCGGCATGCAAACATCGCTAATAATCACATCAAAACTGTCTCTATTCTCTCTGAGCATAGCAAGTGCTTCTGTTGCCTTTCCATAAGTCGTTACTGCAAGAAAACATGGAATTCTTTTAGCATTCAAACATCAAAACGGCCCATAAACCATCCTAAGGTTCCACATATAGAGCATCACCAGAACTAGAGTTCATCAAATAGATGGTCCATGAAGCTTGTGCAAGCTTGTCATTGTCCGTACTATAATTCCTAACTTCGAAGGACTTTTAAACATAAGGTATATATCACAATGGGAATTTTCTTCTGAATAAATCAGTGAGAAACAATTTCCTCTCTCCAGAAACTCCAGCTATCAGTAACCACTAGAAAAGATATAACACTACTTTAAATAGAAAAAGTAGAACTGTTTTCATAACATTTCGTTTCACTACAAAGTAAAAGAGCTCTATGAGAAAACAAAAAGGAATAAAACCACATGTTCTCTCTCTCATTCTTCCAATCCAAATATTGGTTTCACCAAAAGCCACAAGCTTCGTAACTATTTGATTGTAGGAGGTGAAACGAAGTACCTTTGTGGTGCTCTGAAGAAAATGAATGAACGACTATATGCCATGAACTATTTTACTCTAATCATAGCGAATGGATTAATGCACCCAGATGGTCTGTGAATCCACACTAAGCAAATAATTCATAATATATCCATGAGATAAGAAAATATATGCTAAATGAATCAATAGACATGGCCACAATATTTGTGAAAATAAGCCAAACAAATATACCGATGAGGTATGTTACTCTAAGCCAAATGACCATGCCCATGAGATATGCGACTAATAGGCAAAGGAAATACCCATAAGATATGTGACTGTAAACCAAATGAATATACCCACGAGATATGTGACTATAACCCAAACCAATGAATCTTCTAAGGTGTAACGCAAAACCAATAAATGCTTGGAGAAGAGAATGAAATATGGCGTTATGCTATAAGATAGGAAGCACTAACCTTGATATTGACATCGGCGAAGCATTCTATCCAAGATAAGGAGGCAAATGGGATCATCGTCAACGACAAGGACACGCAAACCAACGGGAAAGTTATCCGAGGTCGGATTGTTGATGTTAATAAAACTGCGATTGTCGGGCTTTGATGACGAAACCATGTCTTCCCCAGCTTCTGCGGATGGGAATGAGCGGTGGCCACTCGTATTACAAGGAGAAGGAGAAGGCGTAACGGAGTGTGACGATGATGATGCTGATGCCGATGCCGATGCTGGCGATGGTGAGGATGATGATGATGATGATGAGGAGGAGGAGGAGGAGGAGGATGTGGTCCTAGTTGTGGTCGTAATTGTGGACATCGTTTCTTCCTCCTGCTTGCTCTACTAGCTAAGCACTTCCAATAGCATGGAGAATCCCTTCGAACCAGCGATGTCTCCGTTTCTCTGTCTCCCTTGGCTTCTCCGCTGCTATCTGTTTTACGAACAACAGCGCCTCACAAAATCACTGGTCCGTGGGCTAGGGTTTCTTTCATGCTCGCCTGCTTTACTTTCCTTCTTCCGCTGCTGTGGCTTATACTCTACAGGACAAAAGACACTGGTTTCATCCGGATCTGATTCACTCTCGCTAAGTGAACTCGAGAGGCTTCCGAGAAGGGGAGAGAAAAGTCATCTGCAAACCCTGCGCCGTCATGACCAGATCTAGCATAAAAACATAGGAGGATTGTAGAAGAGCTCGAGCTCTCTCTCTCTCTCTCTCTCTCTCTCTCTCTCTCTCTCTCTCTCTCTCTCTGAAAAGGGATTGAAGGAGGCAGGGAGAAGAGGACAAAAAAGAGAATGGCATAGAGGGAGGAAAGGGAAGAAGCAAAGAGGTATTTGGAAAAGGTGCAAGCAAATAATGGAAGAAGCTAAGCTATGGAAGCTCCCAAGGAGGAAGACGAAGAAGAAGAAGAAAGAAGAGGAAGAAGAAAGAAGAAGAAGAAAGAAAGAAGAAGAAGAAAGAAAGAAGGAAAGAAAGGAACGGAGGACACATGCATGTGCATGCATGTGCATGCATGCATGCGCCCGTCGTAGACATACATACGCGTCTGATCTGTGCATGCGCATGCATGCATCCCCCATCGTAGACATACGCATACGTGTCTGATCTATGTACATGTGCGTGCATGCATGCATCCCCCTATCGTAGACATACGCATACGAGTCTGATCTGTGTACACGTGCGTGCATGCATCCCCCATCGTAGACATACATACGATTCTGGTCTATGTATGCGCATGCATGCATGCACCTAGCGTAGACATACATACGAGTTTGACCTATGTTTGTGCATGCATGCATCCATCGCAGACATGCACATATGAGTCTGATCTATGTACATGTGCATGCATTATGCATCCCTTCGTCGTAGACATACATACGAGTGGGATCTATGTATGCGCATGCATGCATGCACACAGCATAGATATATACGCATACGAGTCTGATCTATGTATGTGCAATCATGCATGCATCCATCGTAGACATACGCATACGATTCTGATCTATGTACATGTGCATGCATGCATCCATCCTTCGTAGACATACATACAGTTTGATCTATGTATGTGCATGCATGCATGCCCTCGTAGTAGACATACAGACATACATACGAGCCTGATCTATGTATGTGCATGCATGCATTGGTCGTAGACATACATACGAGTCTGATCTATGTGTGTGCATGCATGCATGTATGCATATCTAGCATACGGCGTAACGTTCGCATGCTTTTGGTTTTTGCAAACACGAATGTAAGCTTGCAAACGTGTGCGAATGTTACGTGTTTTTTCTTTTATTTTTCTTTGTTTTCGTTAGAAAATTTAATTTATAGTTTTAGAATCTTTTACGTCTTTTTTGGTCTAAAACATACCTTTGGTGATTTATCGATCAATCTCGAATGCTCGTGTCATTATCTTGATTGTGTTTACCGCTTGTAGAAGTAAATGGTTCATTCTATGGTATCTAGCATTGTCTTCATAGATTGGTTGGATTTGAACCCCTGATTTTCTAGTGAAATTTTTTATGTTTGCACTTTTCCGAAACACTCTTGACTTTGGACCAATTTTTGTGTAATTGTTGTAGCGAAATTAGCAGAAATTTCATGACATTCTTCTATCGCTCGTCCGTTGCCTAACTTCTTGAAAGCTTCTTTATCTTGACTTCGACATCTGATTATCCTATCTATTTTCGCTGACCAATTTTAACGTTAAGAAGCTCGAATCAAGGTAGACCTAAGACCCTTAGACTACTAATAATATTAAAGGATATAACACATGTCGAATCATTTTTAACTATTTTTATGGGCTTAGCTCTTCAGTTATATTTCCAAAAGCAATAGGGTGTCAATCAATTACTACTATGGAAGCTGAATATAAAAATTTGTGCAATGATATTTTTTGTGATAAGGCAAATTCTCTAACCATGAAACAAGATTTAGCTCTAGTGTCAAGCAGGGCTAAGACATGAACTTGGTAATGACTTGAGGTTTTGACTCGTACTTAGGCGAAAAAAGCTATACTTACTTCTTTAGAAGAAATGGAACCAGTACTAAGAAACATGTAGTACATATTTAGGATTGTGTTGCAACCAAATGGCTCCTATTTTTATTGGACCTATTCGTTTAACTCTTTCAAAACTTCAAATTTATTTGAGAGAGTCAGACCATTAAGATTATCCCTAATGACATGTTTGTAAAAGGTAAATCACTTTCCAGAAAAGTCTTATACATCGTATCCCTAAAAATGATGGTGTTTCCGATTGATATAAAGAGTTGAAGACCTATTATTATATAGAATATAACTAACTATATATAAGATTAATGAAGGGCCACTATAATGCAATGCAAGGAAATGTTGATTCGGTTGTGCTTAGGAAAAATGCTTTCATTTATTAATGGAGTTAGTGACATGTTTGTACAATATTATATGACAAACCAAGATTAGTGTACAATGAACCATTTTGGTGTTATTCACCGGTAAGATTGTAATTGTTTGATCATTATCTTTGTATTCTCTTTAATTCTACTTAGGGAAAGAAAAACAAACTATATATAAGATTTTTGTTAAACCTATATCCTTGAGATTGCAACTATTTATGGAGGGTATAATTAATCTATGGTTGGCGAACAGGCTTCTTGAGAGAGCGCATCGATTTTGTCGATTGCGAGATTTACTATGAGGTGCAACATTATTGCGAGGGTGTTTTTCCTGTGGAATTTCTTCTGCCTTTTCTTCTTAAGTCTTGTTTGTAGCCTTTTGGCATCTCAACTTATATGATCAAAGTATACACTTTATGGGAACAAAATACTTGTCAATCTCTTCTAACAATAGACCAACCCTAAGTTAACGAAGTGTTCATTCATTCATGTTGTACACACACCATCACATGCATGCATTCATCCATACCACCATCACATGCATGCATTCATCCATACCACCATCACATGCATCCATTCATCCATACCACCATCACATGCATCCATTCGTCCATACCAACGTCGCATGCATCCATTCATCCATACCACCATCGCATGCATCCATTCATCCATACCACCATCACATGCATCCATTCATCCATACCACCATCGCATGCATCCATTCATCCATACCACCATCACATGCATCCATTCATCCATACCACAATCACATGCATTCCTTCATCTATACGATATCACATGCATTCACTCACCCATGCCACCATCACATGCATTCCTTCATCTATACGAATGTCACATGCATTCACTCATCCATGCCACCATCACATGCATCCATTCATCCATGCCACCATCACATGCATCCATTCATCCATACCACCATCCCATGCATTCATTCATCCATGCTACCATCGCATGCATTCAATCGTCCATGCCACCATCACATGCATCCATTCATCCATACCACCATCCCATGCATTCACTCATCCATGCCACCATCACATTCATTCATCCATGCCATCATCACATGCATCCATTTATCCATACCACCATCGCATGCATTCATTCGTCCATACCACCATCACATGCATTCATTCATCCATGCCACCATCACATGCATCCATTCATCCATACAACCATCACATGCATTCATTCGTTCATTCATTCATTCATTCATGCTTTGCTTCAAAGTTCACTCCATCATACACATGCTCCATTCTCTGCATCTCGACGATGAATTTGGCTGCCCTTCTTCTTCTGCCCCACCCTGCAAGAATGTTTCGCCGCCCTCCTGCCATACTCCGCCACTTTCCACAACCAGGTATTTGTTTTTCTTTTTTTCCGCCTTTGCGAATCCACAGGGTCTACGATCCTTGCTTTAGTTATTAGACGGATCGGATGTCCCTGCATACCTTTTGGCTTTGAATTATGGCAAGAATCTCGTCATTATGAGATGCAATTGCTTACTCTTCTGGTTTATGAATTGCAACGAATTGCAATTCTAGACGAGAAATAGTCTGACCAAAATCTACTTCAGTTTGTCTGATAATTTGTGCTATGTAAATTTGGACTAACTAATGGAAGGATATTATTTTGGAAAAAAAAAAAACTAGACGAGGCTTTCCTAGGGAAAGAAGAACTTGATAGGTTATCTTCGTCTCCATGAGGAATGTATGCTGCCCCTTCGTTCATGCTCTTAACTTGCCATACAAATCTTCAGTCTAACATATGGTTGCATGGTTTGGGTTGCTTACGAATTCTAAAATAAAGATCATGGATGTGTGATGTACAGAAAGCTGCTCTAGAAGAAGTGCTGGAGACTCCGCACTTTATGCAAACAGGTGAATATTATGTCTGAACTCAGTGTTTCATTCGATTGTAAGACTTGCCCAGATTTTTATGTTTGTGATTAGGTAGAATCAACATTTCAACCAATCTGCTGCCATAAAATTTGCCAATTAGTGTTGGAATGCATTTTATCACCACTTTTCCCGTTGTCAAGGAAACTGCCACACCATTTAGTTAGAGTCTTGATGCTAGAGCATATTTATGTAGAGATCAAGATCAGGAAACGATGGAAATCTGTTCATGTTATTGAGGATTTTCCTGCTGCTCATGTGATTAGAAAATGGTCTGAACCCTCTATAGGCTGTGTGAATGGTTCAAAGGGTTAACCAGCTTTTCATTCGTGCAGGTTTTTCTTTAACAGGAGAATACATGTCGATGTTAGTGGTGTCCAGAGAACCCATTATGAAGCTGAAAGGATTCATGTTGATACTAAAGAAAGTCCAAGCAAATTCTACCACTTTCGCCCTTTTTTGGTTATCTATAGAGCTGCTTATATCATGACAGAAGTTGCAGTCTTAAGTGTCTGGCATATCGTTCTCAAGGACATACACAAACGAGCAGAGAAAGTAGGTGGATCACCAGTTCCCCTCATGTGAAGTTGCATTCATATTTCAGACAATATTCATGTCACACTTTTCATGCATCTGCATTATTTGCAGTTACGAAGATGTCTTATTCGACTTGGACCTTTCTACATCAAGGTATTAAAATGATTTAAGCCTCTTAGAAAAATTCTCACAATTCGATGTGTAATCTGAATAAAATCTAAATTTATCTATATCTATCTTTTTTGTATCCGGATGACAGTATAATGGTAAATCAATTAGCAGGTAACTTTTGGATAACCTTATCTGCTTGTGCCATTGATAGATAATATTTGTTAATTCGGAACACCTTTGAATGCTTTCTCTGGCATCTGCAAGTAGTGGATAGTGATGTATGCATCGAGGGTCTTCATGTTTTCAATAAGTGATAATGTTACAAAGGCATAATAATCAAATTCAGTAGCTTTGTGTCATTGATAGATAGAAGTAGTTAATTGGTAACACATTCAAAGGCTTCCCCTGGCGTCTGCACGCAGGGTGTTTTGAGTGGATAGTTAGTCTGTATGCATCAAGAGGATTCATGTTCTAGATAAATGATAATGCTATTCAGGCATAATTAGTTAAATCAAATTCAGTAGCCAGATGAGTGAATTCTTTTTGCTCTATATAACATCTCTATTCTTGGATTAGTTATAGATCAAATGCAGAGGTCAGATGTTTTGTCGTATTCTTTGGATTGTCATTTTGGGATCCAAAGCGGATAGTTTCCAGAAAATATTTGGTCAATAGAATATCTTAGTGCTACCAATTTCATTAAGCAACACTGGTTCCTTATACTTCATATAGCAAGAACTGAGCATTTATAGAGCTGGTGGATCAAAATGTGCAATGTCAAGCCTGAAGGTCAACCTTAATTTTGTGTCATAGACCATATCAATTTTCTTATTGATATTTGCATCCCTGTGATCTGTCAGGCTTTCCAAATGATACACTGGCATGTCATGGTTGAAATGGTATTTCTGTGTATGTACGAAAAAAAATGTCATGGACTTAAACAAGTGTGGAAATGGAACTTACAAACATAGACAGACACTACAAGTTTTCATACTTCAATGATATCATATAAAGTGAAGACAGTGACTTAAGGGCTGCCATTT
The DNA here is from genome assembly GCA_037176905.1 of Azolla pinnata. Taxonomy (NCBI): domain Eukaryota; kingdom Viridiplantae; phylum Streptophyta; class Polypodiopsida; order Salviniales; family Salviniaceae; genus Azolla; species Azolla pinnata. Next base: position 77,057 of record JBBBWG010009446.1, on the reverse strand, counting down.
TCTACATAATGTAAGCTAATGAAATTTAATTGGTTGTGCAGCTTGGTCAGGCCTTAAGCACTCGGCCAGATGTATTGCCAAATGCATATTGTCAAGAGCTAGCAAAGTTGCAGGTGAGCTGTATGCCAAATCTCTGTTTAGATGGTGGTTAATTAGGTATGTTAACTAAGTTTTTGCTTTTTAGGATATCATCGGACTGTTGATTTGAAAAGATCATGACATGGAAACTGATGTGGATTCTTCAAGGATCAAATTCCACCATTCCGGAGCTCAATTGCCCTGAAGTTCATTGAATCGGAGCTTGGACATCCGGCTTCGGAGCTGTTTGCAGACATAAGTGCAGAACCAGTAGCAGCGGCTTCCTTGGGGCAAGTTTATAAAGGTACATATAGTTTCTGCACATAATTTGTTGGAATTATTAGAGTGCAAAATAATTTTGGATGCAATCTGCTTCATGTTATGGCAGCTCACTTAATTTCTGGAGAGAAAGTTGCGGTGAAGGTTCAGAGGCCAGGCATGCAATCACGGTTGACACTTGATTCCTATCTCATACACATTGTTGGAGGCTCCCTTCGGCGTTTCCTAGGAGCACGTGGTGACATCGTTGCTGCTGTTAATGAAATGGTTGATTGTGCTGCCTTTGTTAATTAATGCATTCTAATGCATAAATGAGTCTTAGTCAATTTTAGCTTGATTAGGCATCTACTTATTAACCTTTCATGTTAGGTTGGGCATATGTTTGATGAGATCGACTATAGAAAGGAAGGGCAAAATGCAGAACGTTTTGCAAGACTGTATGGTGATCATGCTGAGGGTATGTCTGAGAGTCGCAAGAATTCCTACCCATACTCCTTGGATACTTTTTTTTGGCCAATGGCATATTGAATGATGGGTCTGTTTCGTCATAACTTTGCAGGGCCTTCTCAGAAAATATATAACAATAGAACAAAAAGAGGAAATAGCAGACAAAAAAGTGGCCAGCTTTTTGGTTTTGTTAAGGTTCCAAAGATATATTGGAATCTGTCAACTCGGGGTGTACTTACCATGGAATGGATTGATGGAATCAAGTTGACAGATCTAGAGACATTGCAGAAGATGCATTTTGATATCCAGCAACTTGTTGATCAAGTATATCTCATAGTAACTTGGTTTTCTAAGTAATGATTATCCTGTTGTTCAAGCAATCTGAGGCACAAGGTTTGTTTCTATTATTGCTGACCTTTCAATGTTTACAGGGGGTATTTTGCTCGTTGAGACAACTTTTGGAGGAGGGTTTTTTCCATGCTGACCCTCATCCTGGGAACCTTGTGGTGACAAGAGATGGCAAACTTGCTTATTTTGATTTTGGTATGATGGGTGACTTCCCTGAAGAGTACCGCATTGGCTTCATCCGTACGGTAGGGGCCTCAATCTATTTTTTTTCTGCTGATGGTTTATTTTCAGAATGCTGCTCTAGAATAGTATACACATTTATGGAAAGAACCTACCTATTGACTTGTTATAAGTAATCTTCTGGAAAAATCTTCGAAAATTTTTGTATTATGCAAATCATCTTGTCTATGGAATAGTCGTCGAAAATGTTTCTGGAATGTACTTGCTCACTTGTTTGAACTTGGACACTGAACACTAATTATTTTTTTAGTGTATTTATAGTGATGCCACAAAGAATACCTGAGCTACAATCTTTATTTACTTACATTGGTTGATGAAAGATCAGGAGTGCTGGTTACCTGCTAGGTATAACATGCATGTTGATGTTTTAGCCATCAATCTGGTATGAAGACTTCCTGAGGATTTAGTGTATTATGTAATTGATAACTTGAACATTTTCCATTCCTATAGAATGGTCTGTATAAATCTAAAATAGCAATAATCTATTCTCGTATGTGTGACTTGACTATCAGCCACTTAAGATATACAGTGGATTGATTGCTCTTTTAATTAGATGCAATCAACTTTTATCAGTGGCAGACCCATATGATGGATTCTGTATGTCAGCTCATTCTCAGGGCATGGAGCCCAAAGTATTTTCTGTGTACTTTAGATATGCAATCCGTAATTAACTTGGTAAAAGAGGATGGCTTTGCTTCACACCATGAGTGCTAGTCTTTGGATTGCTATATTTTATCCATTGATGTCTTCTGAAGTCTTCCATGATTTGCTCTGGACTGTTTTAAATTGATTTAAGCAATGCTTGCTTTTCGGCATTCTATTGAATAGTTTGTGTTAAGTTCATACCCGAGATAGGAACCCCACCCATGTCAATGGCATTGTACTGTCAGACATCTGTAATTTACAATGTATTGGCTATTCCTTTTTTTGCAGAGGGATCAAGCTCTTTGCTCTGCCAGATTCATATGATGCATTGTGCATCTTCGTACACATCTCCATTCATGAAATATCATATATTTTGGAGTATAAGTGGCCAATGTCGATAGTGATGTAGCTAGCTGACGAGGTAGGATGTCTAGTAACCTAATAAATTTGTTAAGGAACTCTTTCCAACAGTTGATATTGTATGGGAGAGCTTCATCTTGGTTGTCCTTTTCTTTTTGTTGCCTGCAGCCGAGGAGTTAGCATAAACAATTGTAAATTTATCACATCTTACAGGTTACTTTGCAGAGACTTTTTGGGGGGCTCAATACCTCATTTTTTTCATTGAATTTCTTAGAATCAAACAATGGATTATTTCCTTTCCCCTTTCCTGTTATAATTTAATTATAGTGAGATCGATCTGGGTGCTCACTCATGCAACGTTTGTAATCTAAGCTAATGAAGTGCATTGTTGGTATGACAGCTTGTTCATTTTGTCAACCGAGATTCTGTGGGTCTTGCAAATGATTTTTCAGATCTTGGTTTTGTCCCAGAGGGTGCAAATTTAAAGGAAATTGCTGGTGCATTGCGTGCGTCATTTGGTGATGAGTCCTCCAGGACACAACTAGATTTTCAGGTTAACCAGCTTCTTTATTTCTGTCACCATAGTGAAAATACGCCTTAAAATTTCATCATTTTCAATGTAACCATTTATGCATAGCTAGTAATGTACCATGCTTAATATATAATCAGCAATGAAGTACATGACATTATCCAAACTATGATCTTGTCAAATATTGTGTAACTGCAAGGCAATTCTATATTAATTCCATTATCATATCTTATAGGTATAGCAGGAACTACTAATATGGACATTTCATTAATTGTTCATGTCGTGCATAGTTCTTTCTCATGCATTAAAGGTGTGTTATAGCTAGATAAATCTTCTGTTCCATTGTATTAAGATGATTTCTCAAAGGTGTAAATGAATCCGAGGTAGTAAAAGGCTTATTTTGTTACACATTATGTTTCATTACAAAATTCTGTTCTGAGTTATAGTTTGCTTTATGTGCATACAAGCATAAAAAAAGTAAGGTCCCAAGTACATGCCTTTTAATCATTGGAGCATGATATTTTAGTTTTTCTGGCTACTTGAATTGTCATGACAATTTTGTGTTTGTCTTTTATACAGGGAATCATGAATCAACTGTCAGATGTAATGTATCGGTTTAACTTTAGTCTTCCCCCTCAATATGCACTTGTCATCAGAGCTCTCGGATCACTAGAAGGAACAGCAACGGTGCTAGATCCACAGTTCAAAGTGGTTGCTAGTGCATATCCATTCATCATTGGCAGGCTCCTTGCTGATCCAGATCCTCAAATGAGAAAAATATTGCGAGAATTACTCATCCGCAATAATGGATCTATTCGATGGAATCGACTTGAACGTTTGGTAGGAACAATTTTTATGTACCTGCCACTTGTAAAGATTTATCTTTTGATGTTGGGGATTTTATTTTTGTGCAGTCCTTAATCAGTATCTAACTAGAGACGCTCTTATGCATGACAATTTCACCCTCAAAAGATGGTTATTCATACATCACATGTGAACCTAAAGCATCACCAAAGATCACTTAACATTCAGTTCCCAAAACATGGATAAAAATATCTCATCTAAAGACTACACCTGATAATTCTAGTAGACCTTTATACTAAACTACATGAAAGGTTCAGCTGAACATTCGATAAATGCCATTTAGAAAGAGTAGATGTATCCTATCGTTGTGTGTATGTACCTGGAAATTGTATTGATGGCTTAAACATGAATGGTGAAAGTTTAGCTTTTGGCAGGTGATTGCTTTTGAATGTGTTTAGCTTTTGGCAGGTGATTGCTATTTCTCAGGAGAACATAAAGTCATCTCCAGGGTCTGCAAATGAAGATAGATGGGGTGGGCAGGACGGGCTAGAAAGAGGCCCAACACGCTCTTGGGGTTTTTTTGATATACGTACTGTTATCTCAGCCACTTCAGATCTTTTTGAATTCATTCTATCAGAGGAGGGATACAGAGTAAGGGTGTGGCTCGTTAAGGACATAGTGGAGGCATTCTACATATTTTTGGATCAAGCTGCTCAAGGAAGTAATGGAGATCATAATTCAAGTATGGGCAGTGAAAGAAGCGAAAATATTGGCTCACAAAAGGTGAGGTCACATATTGATAAAATCTAGCCTTATTAGATGATCTTTTGGACATATTTATATATTTTGTACTGGGCAATGCGTTCTTTCATAGAAGAATAGTGATGGCTTCTTTTAGTTAGTCATGCATTACCTGCCAAGATCATTTTTGTTATTTGATAGTTACAGTGTAGAAGTAACATAGGCACAGCTCTTCAGAGGGCCAACATACTGAAATTGTGCTTCATGGAGCCTTGTACTGCAAGGTTTTGCAGGGTCTATGTGGATTTCCCTTGTAGTCACCACAACTACATATAACTCTTAGGGTTCCTTGCGCTGCTAAGTGATATGAGAGCTCAGATGCACAAGTTTGTTGTGGGATTGTCTGTGTGCTTGCATTTAATCAATGTAAAAAGAAGTTACAAATAGCTACTCTTGTTGGGGTCTTAAGCAGTGATATGTGTAGTGATTTCAACTACTATGTTAATATAAACAAATGGAAGAATTACTATAGAATTACTGTAGGTCGTTGGGAAAACCCCACCACCATTCTTGCTTTTTCTCTTGAAGCCTATGTGACTGCACGACCACTGTACATATGACATACAGATACAAAACTGGCGAATTCTTCTTCATGTATTCCTGAGGCATACATACTGTAGGTATTGGTGCAGATCAGAGTATCAAAATTCTCCTATATAGCAGTGGGGGCTGATTATATATACAGTACTGTGACTTTCTTTACATCTGTGTTGAGCTAAAGGCACTAAAGCCCATTCACAGCAAATAACTTGTTGAGAATGAGCTTAATGCCTTTTGATTAAGGTGTTATTCAAGTCCACTTTGATTGTCAATACCCTCTAAATACATGTTTGTGATTTAAGTAATCCCTCGTCACATGCATCCATGACCCTATAAATAATTGCATGGGTATCTGGTCCAAAATTTGTAACTTTGTATTAGCAGATCCAACTTATCCATGTAAACAAAACCTTGGAGCTTGAATGGATTTATCCTTATTTTTCAATCATAATTTATCGAACACCAAAGTATTCTCTCTCAAATGATTGAAACTGCTGTGTATGCAGAACCAGGATTTTAGATCAAGAGTGTCTACCGGGCTTGGTGCATTTGTCAGGGCAGTGGAATCAGCCCCAGAAATATGGATGTCCATCATCATCAAGTTTGCCACCAGACCAGAGGCACAGATTCTTTCTTGGGAGATTCTTAGTTTGCTTGCTCGTGCTGGTTACAATAAAACTTTGAACTCTTTCTGGCTGGTTTTGTCTAAAGAACTCCACGAATGCTACGATAAAAATGCTGATTCATCCTGAAATTCAGGGGAAGGTATACGGCATGCTGCAGAGTCAGAAAACAGGTGCTTTTTTTTCTGTAAATATTTGACTCCTGACCAGGAAATAAATACAAATTTTGAGGTTAAAAACATGGAAGTGATACCCGCATCTTCTTAGAAGTTCAAGGTTTATGCGGTATACATTTGTACTATCCCCTCTTCGCATTTGTGCTTACTTTGTTTCTCATTCAAGCTTCCATGGTGTCTTATATAGTTTTGATGTCTTCACAATGACCATCATCATGAATGTGTTTTATCTACTGTAGAGATCATTAGTTCAGTTTCATAGCTGCCTGTGGTGGTAGGAACAACGAATGAGTACTTAAAACCTTGATCCAATGAAGATTTTGAGATGATTATCCAATCAATGTGTATATAAGTTTTTTGCAAAACATTTTACCTTAAGAAGATGTTAATATATCTTTCATTCTTTTTTCTCTACTCTTAACTGCCCTTCATGTGTACACCTGTAACACCTTGAACATACTCGAGTCTCTCTTGCTTGCAACTCTCGATCTCTCTTGCTCGACAAATGTTGCATTTTGCTTGTCAAATGTGGGAGCAAAGAATTCAAGAGCTAAAAGACCAACTCGGAGTTTAAAACTATTTGATTTCATGAAACGGATATTCAAAAAATTAGGCAACATTGTCGCGCTTAAGAGCTATGCTTGGACTACGATGAAACAAATATGATCACATCGCTGTTCACCCCACTCGTTCTCCCACTTCTTTTAAATTGTTCCGTTATATATTGTGTTTACTTATCATATGCTTTATCTTTTCTTTCGACACATCAATCAACGAAATATTTTCCCTGTATGAACATTAGAGGATTGTATTTGTAATTATCATCGTACTCTCATAGATGAGTGGATATACTAACATTATTATACGTTTTGTCTCATAGGCCAATATCGGCCTAAGAAGATGTTAATATATCTTTTCTATTGTTCTTTCTCATCATGATACCCCTGAAAACCAATTGACAGTTGTTGCCACGAGCGTGTGAAGGCAACACAAACCAAAGTCACATAGAGAGCGTCATCACACTAGCCAACTTCATACGACAGAAATTACTTATCACACACCACTCGTATTCTCACTTAGAAAAGATAAGGTAGCATCAAGGGATCCTGTTACGGGAAAGACGGTTAGGTTCTGATATCTGTACCTGTTACGGATCCTCTGACCTTTACTCTCCGACTTTGGACCCAAAATCTGCATTAGTGCAGCTATGTACGCTAAATCTATAACACCATGGACACAATACAGTTGGCGTTCGTAATACCTCGAGATATGTACACTTGTTTGGCCACCAGACACACTTCGGTCTAGATTTTTTGGATTGGAGTTTCTTGTGAATGATGAGCTCCCAAGATTACAATGATAAAAGAGATAAGGTCCTATACTTACATAAGAAAGCAAAGAAAATTACCGAAAAATGCCCAACAAAATTATAAATTACATTTTAACGCCCACTAAAGCTAACATGTTTGAATTAAACCATCTGGTTTTAAAAATTAGCACCCAATTAATTGATTAGCACTAAATCAGTTACTTGTGAACTTGATTAACATCGAATAAATTAATTGATCAACATTCAATTAACTGACTAATACCAAATTAACACTCTAACCAATTAGATTTGAAAATTACCAACTTTTATTAATCGAATATAGTAAGGGAATCGATTAGGATCAATTAGTGAGCAACAGTCGGAACGAAAATCAATTAGCGTTACAAATAGAATTAATTGGGTGCTGGTTTTCAGTTAAACACAAGAGTAGGCGTTAATTCGTATTTTTTTATTTTTAATCGGCGTTAAAAAAACTTGTAGTTTATACTTTTGGTCCCAAGAAAGAATACAATCATGAAGAGACAAGATCCAACACAAAAAAATCCTTTCATTATTGCAACAGCAACACAAGCAGAAAATCTTTCCATTGTATGCTCCCTGCCACAAAGCACATACAAATTACAACTGTGTTAGAAGCAGTCTTTTCTGATACACACAGATGGTGTTGGCATTCTATGTTGTTCTCTCAAATGGAACAATGCTCCAACACATACTCAACAAAATCAGCATAAAAAACAATCCCAATCTCCATCGTCGGAATGCGACATCAGAGAAATCGAGCAGATTCCAACCCCTTGACTCTTTCGGAAAAATCAAGAATCTTTTTGCTGCTTTTTAGACTTTCCTGGCTAGTGTCCTTTGTTTTGTTGCATGCTGCACCACCTTATCTTCTACCGGTAAACCCTTTCTCCGCCGCACAGAATCAATCAGTTTCCGGGCGGTGTTAGGAGGAACGCTGGAGCCATCCCCAAACTCTTCACGCTCTTCGTCGGTGCGAGGAACAAAGAAAGGATCCTGAGGAAGTTCTTCCCAATGGCTGAGAACTAATTGTGGGCTTGCTGCACCAGAGGTTTTTCTTCTCAGCTCATCCGTGAAACCAAAGCTCTCGGCTACAGGCATGTAGGCATGCACAGTAAACATATCAGTTCCTTCCCTCATTTCTTCTTTCAGCACCCTCGCTCGCCGCTTGCCCAACACCGCATACATTTGCCCAAGAAACTCGGTCGGTGTACTAATTTCACAAAAGTACATCGCCTCAACCAGCCTCGGTTTTTTGGCCAGCATTGCAGCACGGCAAGCCTCCTTAACAGCCCTCATCACTTGACCAGAAAAGGGACCATACTGATCAATCACAGCATTCTCGGTCGTATCATTGACCTCTACTTTCTCTCTTGAGACTATTGCTTCCACAGTAAATGCTAAACCCCAAGTAGGTTCCTCACAAAGAGGACCCGAGGCTGTTGCTAACTGAAACCCTGATACTACACTGCTTTCGAGAGCTTGTGCCTCTACCATCATAGGAGAACGAGTATCATCGACTGACAGGTCAGCTGGTTTGTTGCTGTGCTCAATCATTCCAAGCAGTTCAGACACATATGAGACACCACTAATAAGAGCACTCTCAGTATTCGTACTTGACCCTTCTGAACGATCAGGTAACTCGTATAGTCGTTTGGCATTCTCTGCAAGTGGTGCAAGAAGTAAATTGGGACCCACATGTCTAGGGCCCAATGACCATATCCTCTTCAATTTCATCAACCATGTGTTTGCATCAGTGTCGGTCCTTCGTTTCTCATGGCTCGAATTATCATCATCGACTTGTACAGCGGCAATCAGACTATTCCTCAACACTGTCACAGGATCTTGCACATCAACTTGTTCTTGCTCGCTATGGACCATCTCCTTCACATTTGAATCTTGCATAAGCTTCCGCAGAATCTCTTCATTTTGCTCGAGGGTTTTTGTCAAGGCCAATGGTAGCTTGCTAACATGTACACGAACTGTGCACCTACCATTCGCAGTAGTTCGTTCCACAATATCAGGTGGTACATTCTTGGATGGTTCCATGGAAGATGTCTTTTCAATCTCGATGGTTTCCTTAAATGCAACAAGTGGTGGAGATACTACAAGTTCTACTTTTGCAAAACGTTCTCTCAGATCTTTGATGCATCTCTCCAGATGAACTTCTCCAGCAGCAGCAAGTACATGCTCTCCAGTGGTAGACAGACTAACTTCAACAAATGGATCAGCACGATTCAGTAGGCGTAAACCATGGGTTAATGCCCCTAAATCTGCAGGAACAGAAGGCTCAACCGCTACCCGCATGATGGGGGCAGCTTGAAACGTCATGCTTCTGAATGGCCAACAAAGAGGCGTTGTGGAAAGAGTAGCCGTCTTTAATATAAACTGACCCAAGCCCCTTATTGCGACGAGGTTTCCAGCTGACGCAGAAGCCCTGGGTTCTAAACCTCTTCCCATCATCACGTAAAGCCCTTGGACAACTGCTTCTTGCATCTGCTTTCTGTCTAATTCTTCCTTAGTTGGATCATGGAAAGGATATAACACCAGAATCTTTTGTCCTGCATACAATACACCGCTGAAAACTCTTGCAAATGCAAGAAAGCATTCTTCATGGCCCACATCTCCCAAGTTGTTTAGCTCCTCCCTTAAGTCGGGGAGAGTTTCACCATTCGGCCCTTGCCTAGGTAGCAAATCAATAGGAACTGCAAACATTTTTGACACAAACACTATGCATGGAGATTCTGCACTATCATCACAAGTTTGCACAGCTTTTCTGGCCTTTTCAAGGCCTTTCTTCACCTCATCTTTACATAAAAGGCTATTATTATCGGGAAAAAGACGAACAATTCGCTCAGATTGTGCCGAGATAGGATGAGGTAACAACTCAACAACCATGGAGAATACAGTATCTGCAAGAGGTAGCCATCTGCTCATAACTGCTTGTAGGACTACCTTAGCATCTTTATTCTGAAGATCACGAGTCGGAATACTTAAGTTCATAGCCTTAATTATCTTATTCAGAGTATCTCTTCCATCAATTCCTTGTAAACCTGCTTCATACACCTGCCATAAAGGCTCCAAAATGAATTGCACAAACATAGGCTTCACTTTACCGCCTGATGCCTTCTTACCCACAATCTTCTTTGTTTTTGGCATATAATAGAAATCTCCCCATAGTGCCTTTTGCAATATCTTTTGGCTTGCACCCAGCTTTGTAGCATATAGTGAGGCAAACTGGTTCACACGAAATCCCCATCCATCCAATGCACAAGCAAATACAACATTTCCACGTTGTGGTGAGAAAGCATCCTCATCCTCATCATCGAAATTGGCCAATGTCTCCTCTTCTCTCTGATTGGCTGAACCATCTAGATTTTCACTGGGATTTGCAGATGCAAGAACCGAATCCACATCTGACAAATACTTTTCCGACCGGAATGTACTGATGATATTATTTACCTCCATTATGATATTCTGTTACACAGAATACCACCACAGACAAGCTTCATTAAGAGATCTTGCATCACTTTTAAATATGATTATCAGAAGTATAATGAGGTGATTCCATCAATCACATAATTATGCAGCCTGAAGTAATCAAAATAATATTATACAAATAATTCCCACAATTGAAATCATTGATACGCAGCTCAATGAGCAGTATGAAGTCATCACATAACATAATATGGAGAATAACATCAACATACAAATACAATAGGAAGTGGTAGGGGAACCGTATAAGAAAGTTTCACTACTTCTAACAAATGCGAAGAGGGGATAGTAGAAATGTATACCGCATAAACCTTAAACTTCTAAGAATTGGCTTACTATGTCAGATGATATGGTTTACATATCCCCAACCATTTTAACCTTGTGGATTTACCTGATACAAATCTGTAATTTATGCATGATTTTGAGATAGTAAATCTTATCACTGGTAACTACACTAGTTGATTTATTTTTCCATGGAATGATATTTCCAACGTGCCAGTTAGCAGGCAAAAAGTCTTATATTGAAGAATTATGCAATAGAGTTGATGCTGTTCCCGTAAAATGATATTTTTTTCAGATTACTCATATAATCTAGGTGATCCTAAGAGGTTGTTCAACGAAGAGCGATATTAACAATTCATTTAACCGAAAAAAGATAGAAAACGATAGCATGTCCATTTGAAATGCCCCTAAGAAAGTTTTTTAAATGACCAGAGACTGAAAATAATAGCATTTAAACTTGAAAGGTGATGTCAGTAACGACGGAAGACATGATTTTGCTAGCCCTATTTATACCATTTTAATTCCCAGTGGAATGCCCATAGCATAGTTTCTAGAGAATAACATGACCGACCCCAATTGGCCTATCGCTTTTCTATGGGCTAAAATGGGCCCTTATTTGTACAATCAGAATATGAAATGACTTAAATCATAACATAATGTTAGAAAAAGATAATACAGATGAATTTAACCTGCAGTCTGCACATATGCCTCGCAAGTGCTGGTTCGAGCCAAACATATTGTGCGCATATGTGCACAAGTGCCATAAAAAAAACACTAAAGCTAATGTTCTATGCAAACCAGAGGTAGATGGTATTAGGTTTTAGATGTAACCTGAATGCGCACATATGCTTCAGAGGGGCTCATCTTGAGCTCGACGATGAGGCGGTCGAGTTTGTTCAAGATGAGGCAAGGCACGACTTTCTCAATCCATGCCTGCCTTAGCACCGCGTGGGTCTGGATGTGTACGCCTTCGCACGCATCCACAAGCACAAGGGCGCCATCGCTCAATCTCGCCGCGGTCGACACTTCGCTGCAGAAATCGACATGGCCTGGAGAATCTATCAGGTTGATGGTGTATCGGCCTTGGAATGACAGCGCTATGGAGGAGCTCTTCATGGTGATGGCGCGCAGCTGCTCATCGTCTCGATAATCGAGGTACCTTAGTCGACCAGCTTGCTTAGGATGGAGGACGCCTCCACCTCCGGATGCGATCAAGTGATCAGAGAGGGTCGTTTTGCCATGGTCCACATGGGCCAGAATGCAGATGTTGCGGATGAGAAGCCTTGCTCCCGCTTCCACTGCTTCTTCCTCTTCTTCTTCTTCTTCTTCTTCTTCTTTCTTTTCCTGTGGTCGTCGCGAAGAAGTGAGGGGATTACCTTCGGAGCTCGACGTCGCCATAGCCTGTCTGCGCACTCAGAGTTCAGAGGTGCCAATCGCATGTCGGATGCCTTTGACTGTCATACAGATCTGGGCCACTCTTCTCCTCCGGTTTCCAGTTTCCAGTTTCCAGTTTAGGGTTTAGGATTTAGGGTTTAGGGTTTGTGATTTAGGGTTTAGGGTTTGTGATTTAGGGTTTAGGGTTTAGGGTTTTGATCACCAAATAGTCTATCCATATTCCTTTGCATTCCATGGAAGCTCCGCTATGTCGATCGTGACCGCGAGAACAAACTGAAAGGACACACATCGAGTTTCCAGTTTCCAGTTTCGAGTTTCCAGTTTAGGGTTTAGGATTTGGGGTTTAGGGGGTTTAGGGTTTTGATCACCAAATACTCTTTCCGTACTCCTTTTAGTCCATGGAAGCTCCGCTACGTCGATCGTGACCGCGAGAACAAACTAAAAGGACACACTCCGAGTTTCCAGTTTCATGCATGCATATCTCTGCTTAGATATGTATACATACGTCAGTGCATACGTGCAATACATATTCCAGTTTAGGGTTTTAGGATTTAGGGTTTAGGGTTTTGATCACCAAATAGTCTATCCATATTCCTTTGCATTCCGTGGAAGCTCCGACACGTCGATCGTGACCGCGAGAACAAACTGAAAGGACACACTTCGAGTTTCCAATTTCCAGTTTAGGGTTTAGGATTTGGGGTCTAGGGTTTAGGGTTTTGATCACCAAATACTCTATCCATATTCCTTGCATTTCGTGGAAGCTCCGCTACGTCGATCGTGACCGCGAGAACAAACTAAAAGGACACACTCCGAGTTTCCAGTTTCCAGTTTCTAGTTTCCAGTTTAGGGTTTAGGGTTTGGGGTTTAGGGTTTTGATCACCAAATACTCTATCCATATTCCTTGCATTCCATGGAAGCTCCGCTACGTCGATCGAGAACAAACTAAAAGGACACACTTCGAGTTTCCAGTTTCCAGTTTCTAGTTTCCAATTTAGGGTTTAGGGTTTGGGGTTTGGGGTTTGGGGTTTAGGGTTTTGATCACCAAATACTCTATCCATATTCCCTGCATCCCACGGAAGCTCCGCTAGAACAAAGGACACGCTTTGAAAACTGAGTGTTTTTTGTTCTTACAGAGCAGTAAGGAACTTTATACGAGAACAACAGCGACCAATGCTGAAACTGAATCGTTCCGATAACTTGTTGACTTGTGTGTGGATTGCCAGTTGTCTTGGCATTCATGCAATGCAAGAATGTCCTTCAGCGATCATGGATCGGTAGTCACTACAACCTGTTGGCAATTATGCTCAGCAAGATCAAATTTGATTGATAAGCTTTTAACTGTGACTACATTCTTTCGTTAGTTACGCAAATGCCGAATCCCAGCAACAAACTTTGTAATAGTTTGCAACCCTATAGTAGGACAATGTTAGTTGAATATATCTGAAATTCCATAAATAAAAAGGTTGTAACCGGATATCGATTCGGATAATCTCGTTTGCTCGTCCACAAAACTACTGATCTATGCCAATTTATCTGGGCGCCTGATCCCAGACAAAAATCAACAGGAGTTTTGTTCACCAATGTCGGGTTTTTCATTGTTCCTTCCACAGAACAAACTCATGTCATCAGCAGACTCTACATCAAGGATGTCACCCGAGTTATCCGGTAGTTTGATCCCCTGTATCTATCTGGCGATTATTACTCCTGAGAAAATGGTGCAATGATTCTGCAAAAAAAAAAGGAAATACGTAATGCATGGGGACTACGATAATGTAAATAGCTAAGTTTCTTTGACATTAAACTGCTCCTGGCTCTATGCATTTCTATGGTTCTCTACTATAAGCATAATAAAATTGTCATATTCTTCTAATGTCCTATCATTCCTGTATTGTCTTTGGAAAATTATTAGACACACCAAATTCTTTGCAAACCCAGGATATTACCCAAAATAAGATGAGGTTAAAACATTTAAAAGTCTCAAATAAGCCTACCATTGAGGATCATCTACTACAACTAAATGATATATTCAAGATAAATGTTTTCACCATTTGCTTCATGCTAAGACTCATTCAAGAAAGCCACAGATTGCTTTATCAAGCGCCGAGTTGGGGATTGTGTGCGGTTATTACACAATGTGATGTCAATTCTAGATCTTGCACTGAATTAGAGGACACAATTTGTCTTGGTTCCACTTGTGACTTCTCAGTAACTCAATGATGTTTTTGCTCATCTTGATCCAGCACTTGGAAATAAAAATTTGGAGTCTATGAAAAAATTTCATCAATGCTCTTGTATACGTAGAAATGTTTCATCATCAGTTGGTATAATGATAAGCCAATGTCCTCATTGATCATATGGAACACTTAAAACATATAAGCCAGAGAGAGATAGTATCATGAGTACGATGAAAAAAACATATTACCAGGAACTGAGTATTGAACTGTAAGGGACACTTTCCATAACAATTACACTTACTTTGGTCATGATAAATGAACAAAAAACCATTATGAACGAAATCACATTCGCGGCATGGAACAATTGTTTCATCTGAAAAACCCTTGCATGTGATTCTGATTCAAACCCATGATGTCGAACTTCCTAACATAGATTTCGTAATGTGGTACTTCAAAATTACTCATATTTCAAAACCAAGATGATCATTGCGATTTTAACAAAATCATTCGGCCAACAGTAGAAAAAAAAAAATATCGCTCTCCACAACCCCAGCTCGTTCAAGACAGAGGGCCCCGAGACAATAGAATTGTACAAAGCCATCAGAAAGAAAGAAGACAAATAAGACAATATGGTTGGTGTTTGTTATCTCTCCTTTGTTCTTTATCTCCTACTAGCCTCTTCACACCCTAGTGTGTGCGTAAACCTAACCCTAAAACAACAAAATCCGCTGGCTTGATGAGAAAACAAGGAACAACAAAAGGTCCAAATTCACAGCCAAACTCAAGCTTTTATACTTGCGCCGTTTTGCTCTCCGTAGATTCCATCCGTCTCGAGGGAGAGGAATCCTGAGAAGGAATCATCATCCTACAGAACCTACTCCTCCGATGCGTAGTAGTAGTTAAAGGTAGTGTAGTAGAGAAGAGCAAAGCAAGCTAAAACCATACCACCAAAGCTTTTAGAGGGTCATGCCGGAAACAGGGGCGGTGGAAGCCTGCTGCACCTTCTTCTTCTTCTCCACCACGACGGCTTGCGTGGTGAGAACCATGCCAGCGACGGAAGACGCATTTTGCAGAGCACACCTCGTGACCTTGGCAGGGTCGATCACACCCGCCTCCAGAAGGTCCTCGTATGTATCAGTCATCGCATTGTACCCTATCTCCCACTTGCTCTCCAGCAGCTTCTCCACAACCACATCCCCTTCCGTCCCTGCATTGTTGGCTATCAGCGCTGCTGGTGCCAATAACGCCTGCAGAAAATCGTTCCATATCGTAACCTTAACCTGTCGGTATCCGCATAAAAAATCCGTATTTTCCATCGTTTCTATAGATCCAATCCTTTACCTTCTGCACGATATCTGCTCCCAGCTTCTCCTCCGGGTCGCTGATCGTCTCCTTGATCGCTGGCACCAGAGCTGACAGATGGACATACGCTGCCCCACCGCCGGGTACGATCCCCTCCTCAATCGCTGCGAACGTCGCATTCTTTGCATCTTCGATTCTCAGCTTCCTATCCTCCAACTCGGTTTCGGTGGCAGCTCCGACCTGCAACATCGGTCGATCTTCCTAAGTTACAAGTAAAGAGAACCACTTGCATCCAACAGAATCAATAATCGCAACTCCACGGTGAATAGCTAGCTCGCTACATATCCCAAATGCGCCTAATTTTCATTTCAAGTTGCTTTTTCCCATGTCAAGATCCATCGATCAATCGAACCACACCTCATACAGGGTTTTAAACCCGCTTACAACCCGTAACGAAAATTTATCTGCAAGTTTCGCATCTACCTTGATAACTGCTACTCCACCCGATAGCTTGGCAATGCGTTCAGACAGCTTCTCGGTATCATATATAGAATCAGTTTCTGCAAGCTCCTTCTTGATTTGAGCTATTCTTGCTTGAATCTCATCCTTAGTAGCAGCATCTGCAATAATGGTGGTGGAGTCCTTGGTGATGGTGACCTTGCGAGCAATTCCAAGCTGCTCTGCAGTGGTCTCCTCGGTCTTTAACCCAAGATCAGTAGCTATGTACTCAGCACCTGTTACAGAAAAGCGTCAGATAAGAAGTACGAATGTTCAGCTCAATAGGCCATCAAAACAGGAAATTTCTGGGCTAGAATGAGATATGAAAGCTATCAACCTTGTTAATATCCATACCTGTAACAATCGCAATGTCCTGAAGTAACGCCTTTCTCCTCTCTCCGAACCCAGGTGCTTTCAATGCAGCCACACTGACTATGCCACGCAGTTTATTCACCACCAAGGTTGCAAGTGCTTCACCCGTCACATCCTCCGCGACAATAACAAGTGGAGCATTGAGTTGTGAGATCTTCTCTAGCAGAGGTAATATATCCTTGATTGTTGTAAGCTTCTGATCGGTCACGAGAATCCTCGCATTGTCGTATTCAACAATCAGTTTCTCCTGATTGGTGACGAACTGTGGGGAGATATAACCCCTGTCGATCTGCACAAGCAAGAAAAAGAAATCATTTTTTCCGGCCACAATTCAACATGCTCTACAAACGTTAAATCGAAAAAACAAACATTACTAACCTCCATGCCCTCTTCGACACTGACTGTGGTCTCAAAGGAAGAGGATGATTCAATAGAAAGGACACCATCAGGGCCCACTTTGTCAACGGCATCAGCAATCATAGTGCCAATGAAATCGTCGTTGCCTGCAGATATTGAAGCAACAGCTGCCAAAAAATACAGAAAATGAGTACACAAACCGACTCCTAGACACAAATGGCAACATGCACATCCACCCCAAATGGCAACATGCACATCCACCGTATGCTGATTAGAGAAAATTAGTCTTGCGGCAACTACTTTGATGGTGAATGAGTTTTAATCCATAAAGAAAAGCAAGAACATGATGATCTAGATCTACAGCCAATGTGTGCAAAAGCACTTCATGAATGTGCGGCACGTAGTCATGGTGAGAAATTTGCAACCCAACAGTTAACGAGAGTGCTCCACAAACCTTTTATATCCTCTCTTCCCTTCACGGGTCGAGATGCCTTCTTCAACTCATCAATCAATGCTGCCACAGTCTTGTCTATACCCTTCTTGATAGCCACAGGATTCGCACCAGAAGTCACAGTCAGGAGCCCCAGCTCAATGAGCTCCCTTGCAAGGACAGATGCTGTTGTTGTCCCATCTCCAGCTGAATCGTTAGTCTTGCTAGCCACCTTCATTCAAGACAACATAGCACAGTGAGTTATGGCTTATATCATGCAAGAATCGCTCGCCGATAGAGATTCTTGTACAACTGCCGAACATTTCTGACTCTTCGATTGGCCTTCATTTCACCTCACCTCTCGAATAAGAGCAGCTCCAGCATTCTCCATGGGGTCTGGCAACTCGATGGCGCGAGCAATGGTGACACCATCATTGACGACCTTCGGTGAACCGAATTCATCAAGCACAACATTACGCCCTGCGCATAGCATCGCAACTCAAGTCAACTTTCTAGCCTAATCACAAGCTCAGTGACAATGCAAATAATAGTTTTGAGTAGTTCAAGCCCCCCCCCCCCTTGTAAGCTTACAAGGAAGGCAAACTGCAGAACATGTTGGCACATGCAGAGGAGAATTCCTCCGAAAGCTGCGTATACAGTTACATACACCACTTGCTAGCTATCATACTAGTACATTTGAAGCGCCGCAGACATCATATTCCCCCTTTCCCTCTACCTATCCACAACACATTCAGACACTCCTACAGGCAGGCACAGAAAGAGAGATAGAGAGAACATATAAGGGATGCATGATAGAAGCGCATTCCAACCTCGGGGCCCAAGCGTCACACCGACAGCATCAGCGAGCTTGTCAATGCCAGCCTGCAGAGCGGCCCTTGATTTCTGATCGAACACGATATCCTTCGCTTCCGCCCGCACCATAAGCCTTCTCCGACCTCCTCGGCGAGAAGACGACGCGGAAGAAGAGGACGCATGAAAGCTGCGTTGGAGCTGCTTGCCATGGAAGCTTTTCCTGGACTGAAACGTCATCCACGCAAGCAAACACACAGAACAAGAAGGTGAATCGCGGGCAGGACCCCGAATTACGTGAGGGGGACTTAGGGTTTCGGTCCTCCGGGGCTCGATTCTGCAGCGGCAGAGAGGCAGAGAGAAGGGGGAAGGGAAAGAAGAAGAGATACTCACCGGAACGGCAGAGGAGGGGGTTGGGGAAGAGAGGGAGGCGAGGAGACCATGGTTGAGGAGAGCTTGAGTGGCCATGGCTATGGCGGCGGCTGCGGCTGCAAAGGGGAATCGCTCGCAACGAGAAGCACTGTCTGCAGAGAGAGATGGGGATAAGGCTGCAGAAGCGAAGCAAGACGAAGAAGAAGAAGAAGAAGAAGAAGAAGATGAAGAAGAAGAAGAAGAAGAAGAAGCTTCCGGAGCTTCTAGAAGCTTCTACACACATCTAGACACATTCCGTTTCACACTGTGCGTGGCAATGTCCGCGTCCAGTGGGCCCCCAGTTAAAAAAACACAAAAAAGACCCTGGGACGGGAAATCGACATTGGCAAGTCTTTCTGGGGGTTCTTCTTCTTTCTTTTCGCCTCTTTCTTCTTTCGTTATGACTGACGAATGGACGATCCTTTCGTAGAGTTGATTAAAGACCCTTTCGATCCTTTCGAATGGGGCGATGAGGAGCGTGCGAATCCGAGCTCTTTGATAGTTTTCGGCCGAGATCGCCGATCGTGAAGATGGCTTTGCCTGAATCGAAAACCCGGCTAGTTACAAAGATAGTCTCGGGAGACGATACGAAGCGATTCCAGGAGAGTTGTGTAGTCCATCGCAGTTTTTCTTTTTTTCCTTAAGTTTATAAACGAGGCCGAGGCGGTCAAATAGTTCGCTATCCAATATCGAGACATTGCATAGTAATAACGAGTTACTCTATAAAAAATTATAGCAAATTCATAGAAACGTTTCAATCCGAAACTTATACATGTATATAGCTTTGCTTCAAATATTCCAAAAATAGAGTCCCAAATAACACGCATTCCCCATCTCGATATGTCAACACACGCGGTTCTGCTGCAGCTTCATGCCCTGATGTAAATAAAGATTTTAGTACTAGTATCAAAGGATTTTAATACCAAATGTGGATCATAAAACTATGCAGGACAATGCAACAAGCAGATATGCCCAACCGAGAAATGAACTTACAACAAATTGGGAGGCCAATCGATCAATAGGCACAATGCTCGCTAAACTCAAGACCCTTGGAATTCAAATCCTCAATAGATGATGGTGAACTAATATGCTCTCTCTTTCAGATTCATAGAAATATAGAAGGTTTTTGCCTATGTATTACAAGTGCTCAAAAGCACAAATTTGTTGTCGCTACGGCAAAAGGTTTAGGACACAAATTTATCTTAAATATAACAAAGGCCCAACAAATGGCCTGATCAATTAACAAGTCATCGTCGTCTCAAAACTCACAAATTATTAATTGTTGGTGGCGCATTGAATCACCCAAACACTGTCGGTTGCTGCCCCAATATTTCAGTTGGTTGTTACCTTGCGTAAAATTGTAGTGGCCTAATTTTGAATGCGCAAATTGCCGATTTGTTTGAATAAATTACTTGCACAATTGTTCATATGTAAGAACATGCGAATACTTGCGATGATGTACTACACTTGGCTGCTTCCATACAGCCCAATATCGAACTAGTCTGGCCAACATATTTTTCCAGGTGTCACGGGTGTGCTAATTTCGTTCATTTTCGATTTCAATCCTCGACTTTAAAGTTAGTTGCTTCGGATTTATCTTTTACTCTGATCAAACACAAATCAGCCCACCTATTATTTTGGTGGGTAGAGTTTATATCATCATACAAAGTTATCAGATCAGTCTAGCAACAGTTTGTCGAGAACGAGCAAACTGGTTAGTCATGACTCATACATACCACATTTTCCAAATCCTCATGCAAAATGACTTGGGGGCCATCACAATACTCATGAGATTATCGATCGCTTGGATGCCCTCGATGATCGTTACGTCAAAGCGTTGGTTGGAATTCTCAATCGCCGCGTCGGAAGCACCGCATTTTTTCGAATGCTAGGCGATTAACAATTCCGAATATCATCGTATGCGACAGCATCGACGATCGAATGCGACATTTTTAAAATGCTAGCGATAATTTCGAATATCGTACGTGACACAGCATTACCGATTGAATGTGCGATGCGTCGCCATTGCCACAATGATGATGATGCTGATGATTTGATGGTGGTGGTGATCATGATGATGAGCGATGGTAGTGATGATGATGATGATGTTGGTGGTGGTGATGATGATGATGATGATGATGGTGCTGATGAAGATGATGGTGGTGATCAGATGATGATGGTGCTGATGGTGATGAAGATGATGATGATGATGGTGCTGATGAAGAAGATGATGGTGGTCAGATGATGATTGATGCTGAGATGATGATGATACTGATGGTGCTAATGATGATGATGATGATGATGGTGGTGCTGCTGCTGCTGATGATGATGATGGTGGTGATGATGATGATGATGGTGATGATGATGATGGTGCTGCTGCTGCTGCTGATGTGATGATGGTGCGGATGACGATGATGATGGTGATGATCATGGTGATGATGATGGTGATGATGATGATGGTGGCGATGGTTTAGGGTTTGAGACAGAGAATCCATGAAGTACAAGAAGACTTATTTGATGATGATGGTGGTGGTGATGGTTTAG
>JBBBWG010009446.1:25281-55669 GCA_037176905.1 Azolla pinnata | reverse complement strand
AGGGTTTGAGACAGAGAATCCATGAAGTACAAGAAGACTTATTTGATGATGATGGTGGTGGTGATGGTTTAGGGTTTGGGGTTTAGGGTTTAGGGTTTAGGGTTTGAGACAGAGAATCCATGAAGTACAAGAAGACTTATTTGATGATGATGACGGTGGTGGTGATGATGATGATGATGGAATATTGCAGAGAGTGAGGGCTAGAGGCGCAGGAGCAGAAGGGGAGTGGCGAGGAGCTGCGCTGTGGTGCCATTGACGGAGAGCGCCCCCGTGAGGAAGACGTCGACGACGCCGCTCCTTCTAGCGCCGCCATAGCTGCTGCTGCTGCTGGTATTAACCTGACGATGATGATGATGATGATGATGATGATGGTCGAGAACCAGCAGCAGAGAGCCATCGGCGAGGCCCAGGGGCTTGCTGCTGCGCCCGTTGCCCAAGTTCCTCACCACGCAGTAGTACTGCTGCTGTTGCCTCTTCTTCCTCTGACTCTTCCTGCTGCTGCTGCTGCTGCTATGATTAGCAGCAGCACCACCACCACCATCGCCGCTAGCATTGGCAGCAGGCGATCGGTCTGTCGTTGTGGTAGCGCCGTAGAGCTGCACCTCCACCGCATGCCCGCCTGCCTTCACCACAATCCCCACATCGCCCGCATCACCTTCACCTTCACCTTCACCTTCACCTTCACCTTCACCTTCATCTCCACGCAGCAGCAGCTGCTGCTGCTGCTGCGCGTTGGGCACCAGGGCTATGTCGATGCTGGATTCGTTGTCCACGACCACAGAAGCAGCAGCAGAGCCCCCGGCGAACAGCAGCACGAGCGCGAGCACTGCCGCTCGACATGCAGGCGATGATGATGCTGATGATACGCCCGCCATAGCTGCAGGCAAACAGTTTGGGGAGCGGTCACGAAGGAAGCTTCTAAGCTACTGATCTCTGTTTATATGCATCGTATTTATACATGCGTACGTGTACATATACGAGTATTTAGGCATACATGCGTATGCGTACGCGTATCTATACGCCCATAATACATCTATGCATAAAGGCTGGTGATGGTGATGGTGCTGGTGATGGATGATCATCCATCCATCCTATTGATTACACCACCGATGCCGCTGGCAAGCTTGCCAGGATCAGTAGCATCGGATGGAGATAATATACTTGGGATCAGTATATCATCGGATGGAGATAATACAGTTGGGATCAGTATATCATCGGATGGAGATAATACAGTTGGGATCAGTATCATCGGATGGAGATAATACACTTGGGATCAGTGTCATCGGATGGAGACGATTGCGAGTACTGAATGCGCTGTTAAGAATCGATCGAACACGCTGCTTGCCATCGGTTCCGACAATCGTCTCGTCATCCTTGTATCAAGATGATGTCAAGGACAGAGACGTCAAATGAATGCAATCAATTGATTGATCGATCGATCCATCCATCCATCATGGCCAAGTTATAGTTACCCAGCTGAACAGGTAGTCAGTCAATTAATTGATCTGGAGGGAGTAAAAACCATTAAAAAAAAAGAAGAAGGAAAAAAGGACAGAAAAGGAAAAGTAGCATCAAGGAAAACATGAATTGTTGTTTGAGAAAATAAAAGAAACAAAAGTGGGGCATTCCGAGAATTGAACTCGGGACCTCTCGCACCCTAAGCGAGAATCATACCACTAGACCAAATGCCCTTGATGTTTAAGCGCCTTAACACAATTTAGCTCTAAACAATACTTAATTTCAATTTCAACCCTTTTCTTTGGAAACTCCTACAACTGATGATTCTCATTGAAGCAGAGCATCTATACGTTGGTCACATGCAAGCTTACCCGTCCAAAACGTTATCTTTCAACCATAAATCAGTACCAGAACTCCACCATAGTATTTCACCTCTAATTCGACGTATATGTACATCGTTGGTGATGCATCGCTAGACTTGCCACTATATTCCTCAGGTATCTATCCATCCATCCATGATTTTGATGAGTCAGATAACATAACCACAAATTTCTGAGTTGGAACTTGGGTTACTCCGCCGCTTCAACTTGCTCAAGGGGCAGAATACGTTATTGAAATATATTCTGCCCATTGAAATAAGGAACATTCACATTTTTTGCATTACAAGGGCAAATGGCAGCACTGCATAAAATAAGAAAGCGCGGGGAGACTGTAAAAACAGATTGAACAAGTGAATGGAAGAAGAACAGTTTCTTCCATGATGATGCCCTCTTATTTATGAAAGAAAATCAAAGCAATCAGAGTGATGCAATTCAATTATTTTCCTCCTGAGAAGCCTTTTTTATGTCTTGTTGAACTCCCGATACAGGTTAAAAAACAGTCCTCATGGCCTGGATGTGGTTACACCAGGAGAATATGGCATGTTTCCATCGATACTATATTCCTCCGCTATGGTCGACCATAGATTTGAAAGTTGTTCTGCACTTCTGACCTGAAAGAATTAGCATACCAAACCCGTCAAGCCAGCCTTTCTTAATAGCGATCAAATGACGTTTTCAAAGATGAACCTCTGCATTTTAACTATTTCAGCTAGAAAAGCATAGACCTAAATGTTAATAGAAAGCCGTTTGTCGGTTAATGCAAGTCCCTGACAAGACATATCCTTGCTTTATCTATGTTTTTCGAAAGATAGTTTCCTCATGCTCGACTATATTGGATGTTGATGACCCAATACATTTTTCTCCAAGCTAGAACTCTAATTTGACCATAAAACTACATTGAATTTCGCATTAAATAGTCCTCCTTTGCTATAGTGGTATCTCAAGCAGCTCGCTGTGGCCTTCTTTTTGAGTTTCTAAGCCAATCACATGTCCTGTAGATCCAAATTAAAATTCTCCCATGGGGACCAATCTCATGTATTACTGTATTTGAAAATATCAGGGTATAGAAGGACCACATCCCATTCCGGAATTACACAACGTTGGTTTCTCAGAATGGCTGCCTTAAGACCTATCATGTTTTTGAATTGCAGGTTACCCTCATTTCCCAGAGATGAAAACTAAAAGCTCTCTCATGAAGGTCACTCTGGGTCACTACTTCACTTTTACATCAGCCATGATTTATTGATGTACAATCAATGCAAACATGTAAGTTCAGCCCCACAGCCATGCAACCTATGAATTATATTATTCTGTAAGGTTGAAACTTGAAAGCACGGTACAGCCATTATTGCTCTATATGTAAAAGTTCTCAGAAAGGCATTTTTTAACATAACGAACTCTCAACAATATACAGGAGTCCTCTACAGAAACAAGCACAGTAAATAATTTTCTCCAGAGCCAAACGAGGAAAGAATTTATGGACCCAAGGAACATGTCAACTGGAAAGGAACCATAATTTAAAACTGTGAAACCATGGTAGAAAGCATAATTCATATGATTCTCGAATATTGTATGTAATATTCGTCGGTAAGTTTATATGATAAAAGAAAGTACAAGAGTACTATGCAATCAAGTTAAGTATCAACCTTATATTTAGCATAAACGATGCAGTATTCTTAACGTCTTACAGACCTGAGTATGAACTAATCCCTTGATCATATCCAGGAAACCCCGTTGCCTTTCTGAATCAAAACGCTCAAGCTCATTTCGGTTGATACCCTGGAAATACAATTTGTGCTCAGACATAATTTGGAGGAATAGAGATATTTCACACAAAACTAGGCATACAGTATGGATATAAACACTATATGAGCACCAAATGTCTGATGTTCCACATCAGACGCAGCAGATAATTTGAAAAGACGCAGTAGATACAAGTATGCACATAATTTGAACAGATGCGGCAGATACAAGTATGGACATAATTTGAACAGGCGCAGCAGATACAAGTATGGACATAATTTGAACAGGCGCAGCAGATACAAGTATGGATATAACCACTATATGAGCACCAAATGTCTGATGTTCCACATTACTAAATTAAATCATCTAAAAAGCCTACACTTTGTTCATATCCATATTACAGTTTTTTTATTTTTAACAAGATGCAGCTTTATGTTAAGAGGACGTAATTAAGTTACAAGGATATTTCTATGATATTAAACCATTGGACTGATCAGAATAGACTTCTGAATCTATACATCCATGAATTGCCTTGGCATCCATCATGCAACTGTCGATGTATTTGGCAGTCAGAATAGGAAAGTTAGAGTTCTGTAATTCCAAACTAAACCACCCATGAACCTTCAGAAATATGGATGATGTTCCAAAATATACTCTCTTGTTTTCAATATTGTCCTGAAGTACCTAGAATGTAATTCGACTCCCCTTTCAACACATGCACAAGTTCCATTTGGCCTTTATTACCACAGCTGCAGGCTCGTGTATATCTCGAAATATAAATTACATCTAGATCTCTAGAGTCACTACAAGATGACTTCAACCAAAGATTCCCATCATAAATGCTCCTCTTCCTCTTGCACTTGCTAAGTAAACAAACAATTGCGATTATAGCTTTCCCCTATTAATTACATAATAAATACTGATACTACTACCTTCATACAATGCCATTACTCCATTCAATACTCCCCCGAACTGCTCTGCCCCAAGTCATACATGCATCCACATTTTGAATGGGCAAAAACAAAATACCATAGAGCCTGTTGTCAATCTCCACTTTCTAACAAACAGTCCTTACAATTCGCTGAGTCCTGCCACTTGACCCATCTTCCCACCGGTAATGCATCATGGATCAAAAGCCATCAGAATGCATGTAATTTTGCATCGCACATTTGTATCCCATAACCTCCTCCAAAACTTATCTAAAACCCTTGATTAATTATATTGCTAGCAAAAGTCTATTCTGAGGTAGATTATCCCCTCTAGTTTTGAATAACACATTTCTAACAAACATTTCTTACAATTCTCTAAGTCATACCATTTGAGACATTTTCCAACCAGTAATGTATTATGACCAAAAGCCATCAAAATGCATTTATTTTCGCACCCCACATTTGTATACCATAAGCATCTCCAAACATATCTAAAAAACCTTCATAAACATCATTAAGTTGGAAAAGACTTTTCCAAGGTAGATTATCCCCTCCACTTTCCAATAATATACAGCTGCCAAGCGCCACAATGTGTTGGAGAGAGAAAGAGAGAGAACAGATTTTAATTTGCCTGATATGGATCTACCTAATAGAATTCTACATGATTCCATTGTGGTTTTGATAAAGGTATTTGCTCCCATATACCTATACCTTTCATTCATAAACTATTTTCCTAGGAGCTAGGTCCATATGCCAAACTCCTTCAACACATGCCACCTCACTAATATATAAAAGCGATGATTGTTGAACAATCATATCCTCTTGCTAATAGTCATGAGCCTTTGACGATCATAAGTCAAAAGATAACTAAGAAGTGATATTCGCATATCCTCGTAAACCTATCAAAATCCCCATTCTAGTGAATGCATCCATCAATGAGCCTCTCCCTGCACATGATCAATTTGTAGAATGGCCCAATTTAATTAATCAACTGTTTATAGCATATTTGACCACACCTTTGATTCCTTCTACAGTTGAGACACATCTGTTACAAGTTTTTCCTTAGAAAACATTGTCATGTTCCAATATTGTCAGCTATATTCTTTTGAGATGATCCACAAGTTAATCAAGTTCTTCATCCAAACATATGCCCATTTGTGTCAGTATTTTTGGGCTCCATGATTTAGACTGCATTGCATATTATTTGTACTTTTACAGCTCCCTGCACCTTCATCCAAGTGTGCCGCAATCCTTTAACAAAGAAATTTTTATTTGTGCCTTGCCCTTACAATTTCTAGCACAAAATCCCAATGAATGGATAGTCTCCAAGGCCCACCATCAAATGGAGCATGTTCTTGTAATCATGCATGTTATAAATTTTTACATGGACCAAAATTGGTAATGAGCTTCTGATCATAAGCTTAAGTAACAATTCTTGGTTTTGCTCCCATGGGTCTATCAACACAAGATTACAACTTGTCATGCCACTTTAGCTCTGCAACAACTGACATCATTTCCAGAACATAGAAGATTCTACACTAATAATACTAATAATACTTGATTTGCTTACCAGCAAAAGACAGTTGTTTAATACTCCACTATAGCAACACTCTCCAGATTGCTAATAAAGGAGCAACAAGTTAATCCATAGATAGGTCTAATCCTATTCAGTAACATAAGTATCGAAATGAAGAGCCTCTTGGAACCCACTTGCCATTTGCATAAGAATTCAAAGATGGGACGGGCACTTCACTTATCCACATACCTACTGCCTTTTCCCAGTTCAACTTTGCCCCTGTGGTTGTGAAAATCATTTAGCATCCAATGCATTTATTATGCGCAAATTCTCATTCATTCCTTTAGTATATATACAGTTGTGTTAGAAAACTCAGAAGGATCAGCTCTAGTGTGTTCTTGGAAATACCAATTGCGTTGCTATTATGCTATCATTACATATGAATGAAGTCATAGGTTAAACAAAAATAAGGAATAAATAGGGAGCTTACGGACATCTTCGTTGAAACGACCTCAGTCCTAAATCCCATGCTAATAGCACCTTATTGTGCAAATGTAAGTATAAACAAACATGGTTACTTTGATACACTTTTGGGAGAAACCCATCCTACGCATTAATAATCCAAAAAGAAAAGTAGGCGCAACCATTTTCATCACCAAGGAAAGAATGTTTGAGCAACAAATGAATGCTTATTCATACTTCCTTAGATGGAAACGATGCTTCTGATTTATTGATTATAACATCAATAAGCCAACTAGGAATAGAATTCAACACACCCTTTTCTCATTATCAGAACTTCCTCTATCAACAGTGACATATGGAAATTGGTGGCAATATTTCTCATCTCAATCGGATCATCCACTAAACTTTCATTGGATCTTTCTAAATGCAGTACATGAAACTGGATATGTTTCAGGCTTGTGACCCTAGCAAATTCCTTACTGACCTTGTCACCTACTTTGACACCAAAAGGTTGCAGCTTTATGATAGCAATGTCTATTTCTTGTACCTAGCATAGGAAATATGATATCTTACCTTAATTGATCATCTATCTATAGACAATGTGGTCTTTTTCCCTAAATACTCTATAGTGAGAAAATTGCTCTCTTTCAAAGAGTCTTCCCTATATTTAATCACGACATATTGAAGAAAATAAGATGTTTCCTTTATCGCCATAACCACCAACACCACTTTGTTGCTAAATACTTGGGTAAATCAATGTCAATAATTGTGTGACATTTAGCCAATAAATCCCATCTACTTACAAAGCCTC
Organism: Azolla pinnata; assembly: GCA_037176905.1. Classification (NCBI taxonomy): domain Eukaryota; kingdom Viridiplantae; phylum Streptophyta; class Polypodiopsida; order Salviniales; family Salviniaceae; genus Azolla; species Azolla pinnata. The sequence goes on along the minus strand of JBBBWG010009446.1, from coordinate 48,370 downwards.
AAGAATTTTAACTTGTGCACACAGTATCTCTTTTATCGGCCAGTTGTGATAGAATGGTCTAAGATTCTAAGAATAATAGGTATTACTCCCCTACTATCCCATAGAGAGTCGCTTACATATGATTTCTCTATTTTAGATAATTTACTCCATTATTTCTTCTATATAACCTTAAAAAGGCTAAGCTATTCGACCCATTTAAAAAATAATCCAGTTTCCATGCATCATGAACTCTTAATTTCTTGTGTACATTCTCCCATACACAATGGCATTACAACCTCCAGTTCTATCAGAATCTTCCTCTATTATATTAGAATCTCCCATCAAGCACTAGTGCTCCAAATTGCTAAACACTGTGCCATTTCTGCCCATAATCATTGTCTTGTAGTAACAAGTGTAGAGGTATCTACAGCTACAACCTTATCAAATCTTGCTTCAACTTAAGAATTAGGCATTGTACTTGACCTAGTACAATCTCCAATATATTAACAAGTTTTTCTGCAAGATGAACAACAATCTCCAGATGCCAACATCCCTTTCTCTGATGTTCACCAAAAGCTTTGGTCAAAAGTCCCCTTTAATAAATTTCTGTATGAAGTTGTTTTTGGATTACTGAAATGATGTCCTTGTATCATAATAAAATCCATATCACCAAATATTAAGCACTTTCGTGAATCTTGTCTACTCCTCTAAAATGTTTACATTGATCTCCTCCAAGTCCTTGTACATTCCATGATAAAATTCTCATATTTAACTTTTTAATTTTTTCAAGTATCTATCACCTATCTGTCTGTATTTGCAATTTTTGTCACTTTTGCACAACTTTTATACACATAATTTAGGGGAGAACTTTTAGGGTGCTTTTCTTTCTCCCATATCACTTTGGTGCTATTGGGATCAACAACTTATTCTTTGCTATTAAACACATATTCTGTTTGGACAAATGGCTTCTTGATAAGTTAATGAATGGACATTGACAGCAAGCTAGCACACACAACACGCTACAGTTTTGAGGATTTTCCTTCTAATATGGACAATTCAATATGCACTGGCAATGCAAAAATTCTGGGATCCTAACAGTTTTATTGAAGGCGCCTTGTTGCACTCACAACTTTTGACTAGTGCTGACTGCAGCAATTTCATCACCAACTCTTGTGATAGTATTGCCTGCAGCAATTTCATCAGACTTTGGTAATAGTATTTGTGAACCCCTTGCATTGACCCTTTTTTAAATACAACAATTTCATCACTAATCCCAATTTTCAGTAGTATACGGACATAGTCCAAGAAGACCTGTTGTAAATCGGAACACATTGTCAGCAACAACTGCCACAACATCAAAACCACAATCCCATGGCATAAATAGTATTAGTGAACCCCTTGCATTAACCCTCTTTAACTGCCGCAATTTCATCATGACCCTGAGGTTTCAAATTCAACATGATAACACCTTGTACCCAAAACCTGTAGCAGATCCTTAAACTCACCTAGGAAGACTTCCTGTTACGTGGATTATACTAAGGAAAAAACTTATAAACGTTGTAGAACTTGAAGAAATTGAAGGCTTTCTTCCATAGATGGTGTTATGTCACTTCAACAATTGGAAGTGGAGCATCTTCACCAGAGTGTTCTTGATGTGATGTTAATGTTGCCTGGTTATTTCCAGTATTCATCCTGCTCGATTATAACTATGTTGTAAATTGATGATTGGCGTGCAATGATCACCTAGGGCCATAGGTCAGGGAGGGAGGGAAGAGAGTTTGTGCACAACTAATAAAACTTAGGCATTCTAGAGTTGAAATCTCTCAAATGTTGAGTGGGATTCCAAGTGAATAAGCATAGGACTGCGTGGAAGTGAGAACTTATTCAAGTAGAAAAAATGCAGGAGAAGAATATTGTTGTGTTCAAAAAGCTAGAAAAGTTTTAGTAAGTTCATTGGGAAAACGAAAATTCATCACCTTTATGCGTTGGTATTCCCTAGCGGCTGCAATACAAGACACTCTGGTATTTTCCAAAGCCTCTTTGAGTTCTTCTACTTTGACGTTCTTTTTTTCATCACCGCCAAATACCTTTGAACTTGCAACTTTGAGTTTTTCTATTCTTGCATTTAAGGTTGACATATGTGTGAACAATGTTTGCACAGCAATTGATGCAGTTGAACGGTCATTGAAAGCTGAATGCACGGACTGCATCAAACTCAGATATTCATGCAATTGATCCTACAACATCATAGAGTAGAAATCAGAGACCATATGATTACCAGAGGACATTCACAACTCTCTAAATCTGCTGGGAAAGCACAGGAATACCCCTGATTGCTCCCTTGTTTATCTAAATGCCCTGGGACAAGCCCCCTTTGAGAAATTGCAGATGCGACTTGGTTATCTATACAGAGAATCCTTCTCTTTTTTTTTCTAATTCTGAGATCAAACAGAGAATTTGGAGAAGTAACAAAAAATTTGGTGTATTTTCAAATTCTAGCCCAAGTTACTTTTCATAAAATGTTATATGGATCACTTTAATTTGCAACATCTGAATAACAATGATTTCTTCACAGCAAAAGCTAGATACCATGTGCTTCGCTGATTTAATATTTGCATCTCGGTAAAATCGGTTAGCTTTGATGACTGCTGTACCCAGTCTCTTTGTATCTGCTGCGTGACTTCCTTGAGCATCTGACATTGCCTTCTCAGTCTCAAACTTTGCCAGTTTTATAAAGGCTAAACCAAACTCTCCCATAACATCACCTACTGCTTTATGCGCCCTAATAAGACCTTCAGCCTACAGTTGAAATAGAAGATTATCATAGAAAAGTGTTACTAAAACAATAGAACAATTTAACAATACTTACGAAACCACAGGCTAAATCTCATACTTAGAGATAACTGTACAGTAAGGTTTGCTTACTTGTTTCGATGCATCACCCAGACAATGTTCCAATATCTCCAATTTCTTTTTCTTCTCCAGGAATTCTTTCTCTTCTTCATTAATAGAATGCTTCACTCCAGCCCACTCATTTGACACAGACTGCCTCAAACCCTTGAAGATGTGAACAATATCTCTACTGGTTTTTCCAGTTTGAACAACATCTTGGGGTGCCATTATAGCACTCCTCTCCCCATCAATCATGTTTGAAGCCCTATCTGGTATAGCAGTTGAAGGTAATGTCACATCCGATTGCAGAAAAGACCTCAACTCATCACTCAATCTGATCACATGATGGTTAGCCAGCCGGTGCAAATATTTCTCGATTGCAGCTCTCCTGTGTTCGATAAACTCTTGCTTGTGCATAACTTGACTCTCTACAGTATTCTTATCTGGCCGAGAAGGAACAAAATAGCCTTTATAGTTTTCTGAAAGCCTATTTGCTAAGGCTATGACATCACGAAATCTTCTTCGAACCATAAATTCATGGCGACCGTACTGCGGTATATTGGTGCGCGTTACTATGAGGTACGTCACATAGGTATTCCTTCCGGGTACAATTGACGGGCTTTCAGTTTCTTGTGCTGTCTGTGGCTGAGAGACAGTAATGGTCAAGTATTCTGAAAAAGAAGATGACGATGTGGACAAAGGGAGGGATATTGCATGATCCTCTGAGCCAGCCTTGCGAGCAATTTTCTTACCCCCAGAATTAGACATAGCATCATGAACAAACGGCTGCAAGTAAGGATCTTCTTCCAAGCTGTATGTGCTTTCAGGTGCCAAAGGATGAACATCCGATGCAGATAAGCTCTGCGACAAGGCGCTACCGTAGCTAGAATCCAGAAGAATGCTCTCCATTGTATCCATAGACGTGGAAGCGCTCACATCCAGCGGGCTTTCATCGTCAGACTCCATGATCATCGCACGCAACAACGGGGCATCACGTTGACAAGATCATGTTTTCCAGGATCAGTTCAAGATTGCGATCAGGAATCTGGAGAGAGAGAGAGAGGGGGACAGCGCTGCGGTCTCTGGATCACGTCCAGCAAACAAAACAAAGGAATGGGGGGGGGAAATACCCGTCTTCACGTCGATGCAAAAGGCGAAACAGCATGAATCTTCCCAAAGATGCCGGGGAAAACAGAAAGAAAGGAAGCGGCAGCTCTCCTTCTGTCCCTGTCGCTCGCGATCTCCGGATTAGGCGCCATGGATCGGAGATCCTCAGGCTGCAGAAGCGTCGAAATGAGACATCGAAATTCTGGTCTTTTCTTACCACAAAGAGATTGAAATTCTCGATCAGTGTTTTTTCGCATGTTCGAAAAAACTCTTGTAAAACGTGTCGTCTGTAATTTGATCTGCGAAACAGAAAACGGTAGAACTCCAGAGATACACACAGATAGTAGATCGAGACTGATGTGATCAGTGCTTTTCGCATGTTCGAAAAAACTCTTGTAAAACGTGTCGTCTGTAATTTGATCTGCGGAACAGAAAACGGTAGAGATACACACAAATTTAGATCGAGACAGATGGAGGGAGAGAGAGAGAGAGAGAGAGATGGAAGAATTTTATATTGTCGAGACACGAAATGTGTTATAAAATCAATGTCGCGCAGATTTCGGTTTTGAAATACATTGCGTGGATAATTATAGCATTTACATACACTAAAGTTGCAGGAAATTAAAAAATATCGACGGAGAGATAGAATCGCCTCCTGCATAATCGCCAATAAGTTTTCTTTGTGCCATATCTGACTTTGTTTTCAATTCTATAACATCACTCTTTACATTGTCCCCGAATCGTTTTGTTGCATCAGTATCATCGACTCCTTGATTCGTGAAACATGTATTGCCGAAGACATTTAAAATACCACTAGCGATGTTATATCTATACAAGACAAAATTATGGTACATATTGCTTGGAAAAAAATGAGATTGAAATAAGTATCAGTTTCGAAAATATGTTTTACTTGCGACATTTCATTTTTAATTTTATTTTTTGTTTTGGATTGTGTGATCGCATGATTTAACACATAACCACTTTATTAATAGTGGATCAAGAAAGAAGCTTCATCATAGGTTTGACCTCCATTATTTTTTATGCTCTTGTTTCTCATGCCTCACAATATAAAATTCCTTTGTATATTGATTAAAATTAAATATATGTTAATTTTAAAACACAATAATAACAACTAAAGAAACAGAATTTATAAGGACTAAAAACATTAAGAATCTGTCATTGCTTGTTATCCAATAACACACTTTCACAAATATTACAATGAAACACGTCCAGATACCATTAACATTCCTTATCAAAATCAAAATTAGATCAATTTTTGCACCCTTGACAAAAATTTGTATAAAATTTGATCAAAACTTGCACCGTTATATCTTGGCCATTCATGTGAATAGTACTATGATCATAAGCAATGAATCACAATATATAGGAAATGGTTAAGTATGTTCTTCCAAGTATCTTTTCAATTACAAATAGAGGATGTTACAAGCAAAGTTCAAATCTATTCCAAACAAAGTTCACCCTACACTAAGTTATATTTTCCCTATAGCAAGAAGAGCTATCTATACCTTGAAGACCAAGGAAGCAAACTTATCAACAAAATCAAAATTTTACTAAAAAAATCAAGCTCTTACGTTATGCCATAGCTGAATAAAAATTCACTGCCAAGCTACCCAGACATAGCATTCACCAAGCTCTCATAATAGAAAAGATGATCTTACCCAAACCTTCTCACCCGCTTCGATATATATAACATTATAGCGCCCTTCCATTGTACAGAAAAGGTAAAAGAGTAAAAAAAGTTCCCCTTGTGAAAAAACACCATCCTTCTGTTAGTAAGGAAATGTCCTGATAAACATACAAACCTAATGTCCCCCGACTTCAGTTCAAATTCAAGATCAGGCACAACAAATGATGTGTCATTCCATTCATCGGATCTCCCTACGGAGTCCCTACATAACATTGGAGCGGCAAAGGAGGATACTAAATGCACAGAGTTGCAATGTCGAAACTCAGGGTTTTCGTGCCAACTTCAAAAAACTATGTATGTTGTCATTTCTCCGCAGAATGAGAGATGCTTCAAAGATATTGACGTCCGTCAACATCACACTTGTGTTAGCCTTCTGTACATGTTGATGAAAAAATGAATCGACCCCATTACTGGCTTTTCTGCGACTCAAGCTCTCCTTTTATGTACTGCATCAACGGATCCTGCTTTGCTGCCATCAGAACCAGAAAGCTTCTCACTTTTACTAGAAACAGGTTTTAACTTGCGTTGCAAGTCATCTGCATATCTACGCCACCACGTTTCCCTATCTCTTCTTGGCATTTTGCTATATCTAGGATCATCTTTTATGAGCTTCTTCGTTTCAGTCCAGGAATTTAGTATGGATTTCCCATCCTCGGTCTGCTTTTTCGCAGCATCCAGAGTCATTACTTCAGCCAGTAACGTCCGATAATCACGTTCAGAACGCTGCAATACGAAAATGATTTTAATGCATTGTTCGATCACTTACTTAGATTCATTGATGGCACTTGGAGAATACCTCATAAAGGGATTTTACGTGATCACGGAACAATTTCTCCCGCTCGGAAGTATCAAGTTCCGGATTATTTGCTCGTCCCAAAGTATCTTTCTCTAATTTGGGCTTAGATTGCGTCCATGATGCCTATGAAGAAAAAAACGAAAGTAATGCCGAAGCATATACAATTATACATTGCTAGCACCTGTAAACCTTGTCTATCCATGTCAGTGGCATTCTCACTGACAAGCAACCAAAGCTTTTACCTCAGGGTCTTTTATCTTTTCCGTTAACAGAGCTTGATATGCAGTAACAGCTTCTCTTTTGCGCACTTTAGCTCGAACCTTCTCGAGTTCTTGTTCTTCTCTCTCCTTTCTCTTGCGCATTTCACGCTCCCTCTCCCTCAGCTTTTCCTGTAGAATTTGGAGATCCATAAGTTCATGGTATAGTTATTTAACTCCCTTCGGGCCAATGTGGACAGATGACATAGAGGAGTGTAAACAATCATACACATAGAGTGTCATCCACTTGAAGCTAGAAAAATAAACCTCTTCTTCTCTTTTTGCCTTGGCTTTGCGCTCTGCCTCCAGTTCCACAGCTTGCAGCTCTGCCACATAAGAATTGAAGAGGGTTTCCCGATCTTCTCTTCTTACAGTTCTATAGCGAGGATCATCCCTCAGCTTGTCTTTAATCTGCATGAGCAAAGAGTAAAGTTCTCTTATGGCTTGTGATGACCATCAAGGGAGCAACAACTAAGTTGTAATCCAGATGGAGAACTCGTACAAGAATAACCATATCAACACATTCATACAGCTGCACTGTATATTCATGAAATATTTTACCCTGGACCAGCGACTTGTACTCGTTACTTCTCCCATCTCTTTCAACATGGCATTGAAGTCTGTGGCTGCAGCTTCCCTTATAGCACGAATCCTCTCCTCTTCTGCTTTCCGTAAGGGTAAAATCCTGGTAAAGTTAAAACTTCAGCTGAGAATCACCATTTTTGAAATTTTTTTAACAAGACTTCAATTTATATATGGGATCCTGCACTTGATATTATCACCAGTGTGAAACATCTACAATAACATTGATGTCAATTAGACTGTCGGCATGGAAAAAGTAAATGCAATAAATGATTCTTTGCTTTGTCCAAGTCCAACATTAATATTTTGCATAGAACCATAGTCACAATCAGTGAATTACACATTGGACTGTCACTCTACCTCAGTCAAAACATGGGTTATCCTATAGCATACATTACTAGCAACACTTCAAATAAGAATATGTAACAAACATAGGAAAATACAAACCCACATCTTCCATAAACAGAAAGAAACTACCTTTCATTCAATAACGTTTCTCTATCTTTCCGTTCCAATGCTTCAAATCTTGAGTCACCACTCCATGCCTTTGCCAACTTTTCATAATCAAATTCATGATTGAAATCCTGAAAAAAGAAAATTACATATCAAAGAGGTTTTTCAATACTAGATTTTGATGTCCTAGCATATCCCAAGTAGTTAACAGGTGAGAGAATACTTCCTGTATTGGTTGACAAATGGAATAACTAGGCGGACAACCAAGAGAAGCATGATAATATTGAGTGATCGGATGAAAATGTAAATTGTTTATGGTAGTAAGTGATACAGTTTGAACCTTATTGCCTGAAGGGCAAGGTCTTGCCAGGGACACCATCTGACACTCACAATTGATTGTTTCATCGTTTTTTAGATATGAAGTTCTCTATCTTACAATAATAAGTTCTGTCAAAGGATCCAGATTTTGAAATATGATGGTTGGCTTCCAGATTTCACATTAAGAGAGTGAGTTCCTAATTTTCATAGAAGACCAAGAGTTCCTCCTTATGTGCTACTCATTTTGAGGCGCCTGAGAGTCAGTCTCACATATTTGACTGAAGAAATTAGCCATGAGCTGACAGGAGTCTTGAAAACTCTTCCACTGGGAGCATCATTGAAATCACTGGAGCTGGGAAGCAAACAAATCAACATATCTATGAGTTTCAAAAGCTAAGACATCAACTTTCTTAAATATGATCCTTCCCCCTTCGAAATCTTCAGGTGCTTGAGAGGCAGTCACATAAATCATTCAAAGAGCTTACCCAATCATGAGTGGGCTGGGGTCACCCATTCCCGTCAAGAGATTGACATTATTAAATATACGCTCACATTGACATGATTGAGAGTCATCGGTCAAAGAGCTCATCCAATCATAAGTGGACTGGGTTCCTCCATTTCAGTCCAATAACTCCAAAGAATGCCAAGAGATCCACTTCCTTAAATATCAGTCATATTTGAGGTCAGATATCTGCCCAATGAGCTCCCTCAATCATGGCTAGACTGGGGTACTCCATTAAGGCATGTTACCAAGGTTATTATCATAGATGCATGGGAAATAATCCCAACTCTACAAAGAGCACAAGTCTACTGTTTACCAGAAAGTAAAAGAAACAAACTAAAATAGAAGTTGATGAAAGAATAGAAGTACAGACCTTAGATGCCTCCTCTAAAAGCTGTTTGAAACCTTCTACAGCAGCCCTCTGAGCAGCCCTCTTCTCTTTCCGTTCTTCCTCTGCACGTGTACGAACATAGTGGTAGAAAATAGACCGTCTCTCACTATGACTTGGAATGCCCTACAAAAGTGATTATGGCTAACAGATTAATGAAAATTTTGAGAAAGAAAAGTACGTTATTACAAATTAATTGCACAAGTATCCAGTAAAATAACACAAAAAGCCCTATCAATACAGATGTTAAGGTAACATGCTGTCATTTCTTAGTATAGAACATTACCAAATTTACAGAAAAAATTACAGACAGCTAAAATTTTGCACATATAACAAGCATATCCAGACATGCCCAACTGGCGATTAGTGAATCATTGATCTCCTTTTTCTATTATAGAGATACACGTATAGAGCATAATGGGTAATCAACAAAAGTAATTTTTAGTTCTGTGAATAAACATACTTGCAAATGAAACAAAAGTTTGGACATTCTACTGGTGAGAACTTGGAATTCAAAGATTTCTTTTTCATATGACCGCAAGTAAAAATCAGCAATGGTTGGGCTCGGACAGGTTCAAGCAAAGCTGCTCAGTTCCAAGCCAACTATGTAGAACATATCAAGTTTGAGCCCTATCCACACCAAGCGGTTAACTCTGAGCCAATCTGAACAAAAGCCACTCAATGGCATAAGAAAATAAAGTAAAATATATATTTGGACAGGTACATATATGCAATTGCTCAAGCCACTCAAGCACGAAGCCAAGGTGAGTCAAAATTTCAAGTCCCCAAACCAGACTGAACCTGAGCCAAGCAGATCGTTGACCACTGAGGTTGAGCTAATTTCAAACCGTTCTGGGCCACTCCCAGTAGAGCTGAGCTGTGGCTTTTCCAACTTCTAGTTGTACGCCTAAGAGAAAAAAGGTCTCAAAGATGTTTCTTCCAAGTTAACCAGCCTAGTTGTAGAATTGTTGTTTACCTAATTGCGCTTTGTAACAATCATACAAAAGATGTTCCCACAAGCATTTGGATGATCCTGAAAAAGCACGGCATACCCTCCCGAACACCAATGTAGATCTAAATTCTTGATGATGGCTTTCATCTCCAACACCTTTTATCTATTCTAGGTTTGCATTCAATACCACTTCATCTGCAATTTAGATTCACCCTAGGAACATCATTAATAACAAATGATTATTGAGGCCGTATGAAATTTGTTCACTCAGCTCTCCATATTTTACAAGCCAGTATGTTGAGGGAATTTCTACCGTCCCTGCCATTGCGCTTGAGGCGAATTTGAGGCCTCTAGAGTGCATGAGCTTAGAGCTACAAGCCCACCAACTCTGGCTATGGTATTCCCCTGACCACTTAGGCAATACTTAGGTTTACGTCAAACTCTTCTCTCATTTCCACTCAACATTGAACTACCTTTATGTCCCGAGTGAACTTTCAATAGGAACTGCCATACTCTCCTTGGAGTGTCGCTTCTAGATAGCATCTGATACCAAGGCTAACCCTATCAATGATCACAATTACAAGCATTAATCTAGTCATTCTACAATTATCCTTCTTTTCTGGCAAGAAGTGACTCGAGTAGAGCATCGCCTCATTCGGAAAGGCGTCACCTGCACGTTTTTGCCTTGCTTTGTTCCTCCTTGACTGCTGAGCCAAAACTATTCATTCAGGTAGCCCCTTACCAACGATTTCTCCACAAAGGTGTATAGGAGACAATTCTTATCCTTAAGCGCAGAGAGAAAGCTACTCATTCAGGTAGCCCCTTACTAACACCAATCTCTCCATCAAAGAGCATAGGAGACAATTCCAGATGAGAGAACATATTGGTTTCCTACTTGCACTTATAAGTAGCCCATTAATTCTCGATGAGGAGATGGTAAGCCCTTACTCTTCCACCCCCTTGGATCCACGTTCTATTTAGGAATTCCATAAGACACAGGTCATTGTCATCCCATTGGCTGAGGCCCTACTCAAGCCTCAACTTCTCCATAATGGTTTGGGTCTCTGACAGCCCTCCGATGAACATATAAATCATCTAACTATCTGAGAGAATCCAAATATGTTCTGATCCAAGGAGAGGTTTCCAAAGCATGCGATGATGGCCTTTACCTGCCAAAGACAATGGTGACAGAGATCATGAGACGAAAGAAATCTCTCAATGGCTCCATCCTGGATGTCCTCTAATTTGGATGGTATACAGTGAATGTCTCCATTGTCTTAGGTCGATAATCATCGCAGAGAGAGCGACCATTATACGACTTAGTACATGACCTCACACTATTCAATAGGAGCTTCAAACATGAGTGAACTTTTCAATATGTGAAACACATAAGCTGTGAACATAAACCACAAAAAATTTATGAAGTGGTGAATATAAACCTATCAAATATTTCAGTCTCATTTGTAAGAAGAAAATTCACAGAAATAAAAAGTTATGAAGCTTGATGTGCCCAGTAATTTTCATCAGGAGACACCTAAATCAGAAGTTGCTTGATGTGCCCAGTATTTTTCATCAGGAGACACCTGAATCAGAAGCTTTAGTTGAAAGTGATGAATATAAAACTATCAAATATCTTAGTGTCATTTGTAACAAGCAAATTCACAGGCATAAATGCGCTGACACAAACTTGACCGTTTGTTTATGCCTTTTGACCTCACCCTCCCTCACAAACTTGCACAGGACTCCTTAGGTTTTCATATAAATGTATCAACAAATATTAATGTATAAATTTCTAACTTTTAATGATGTTTAGAGACAATGTAAATAAAATCGAAATTGTTGAGAAATTATAATGCATGTCAACATGCAAGATAGTGAAAGCTAAAACAATTGCAAAGCTTGGACCTTGGGCAAACAATTATAATTCCTCAACAACATACAATATCATCAAAACAGCACTTAGATCATTTACTAAAACTATATTACAGAGTATGCAACCAGCAAATGAAGAAATAAATTGATCTAAGAAATATTTAAACCTTGAAGCGAGGATCAAAAAGGATCTTTGGCAGCTCTTTCTCCCATTTTGAGAAGGGGACAATTCCTTTCTCTTTTAACATTTCCTGTTAGAAATTATCAATAAACAAATCATCTGAATGTTGGCACAAGTCATCGTCAATATATGAAGATTTTACCTTAAATTGAGCCACACGCTCATCCTTTGAAGGTCCTTGCTCTTCTTCTTCACTATCAGATGAAGATTCTGATGAAGATTTTTCTGCATTGGTATCCTTGGTTTTTTCTTTAGCTTCAATATCAGCCAATCTGTTGGAATTCCCATCCACATTGTCACTCCCACCAGAATCTTGCAATTTCTTTTTTATCAAGTCTAATGCAGAAGAAGTCGCAGCTTGACCAACTTTCTGTCCTTCACGTACCATAAAGACCCCTTCAGGTGCAGAACTGAAAGATACAGTTCCCTTTTCCGAATCAGCCCTCAAAGCTGTTAATTTTTCATCAGATTGCCTCTTGCGATATTCTGCTACCTCAGTGGGCACTTGCCAACTTGTAGCCTATAACCAAAGAGGAGAATTTCGAGTTTGACAATGGCTCACTATAACACTAAGATTTCTAGAGGGAGTACAACTTAATAAATAATACCTGAGTCAGCGTGTGGTAGTAATATTTCTTAGCATCATTAGTAGTCACCAAAGCCCAACCTGTTCCACCAATCATTTCCCTATGAAATCAAATGTGGAAATGCTATGTTAGATTTAAGAGCCAGCATGGTCTATAAAACCAAAAACAGGATACTACATTTAAAACTGTCTAATCTTCCAAAGCAACACGATGAAATAGGTAGAAGTAAATATTATGCAGTAAAATAAGGTGAATCACAAAAATAAATGGCTCACACCCTAGCAACAACAATTTTATGCATCCTATACTGTGAATATCACATTTTATGCTAGCAGCGAAATGGACACCTCTGTGGTGTATAGTATGCTGGTTGAAAGATGACATACAAGAGTTATTTCTAGATATTGGACATCATCAAACATGGATGTTAGACGATTATGCAGCAAAATGTGACTCAAAATAACTGATACCTAAAAATACAACATCCATCTCTTACATGATAAAGACAGCAGACAGTAAGCATAGTTCTGTATTAGTGAGAAACATTATGTTAGATGTATTTGAGATAATCGGTAAAGATTGGTCTAAAATGTAATCAGAACTATGCAGCCTTTTTAATTCATTGAAATTCGTGAAATAAGCACAGTTAATTAGCAGTGAGTGGTTTAAAATGCAGGGCACAACAGATTTCTAAAGTCATAGCACATCATTGGCGCTCATATCCAGATAAAATATCTTCTCTTGCCTGATATATTATTCGACAGCTATCACGAGGTGTTTTCTCTTGCAACGTTGGTTAAAGGATAACTAAATGGCTATTAAGGGATTTTTTCCCCCAAAAAGACCAGAGTTTGAGGTGGCCATTGTTGCTTTAGAAATTTCCAGAAACGAGCTCTTTATAAGTTTGAGCATAGCTGTGTATTCCTGAAGCATACCTATTACCAACCAGAAAATCTCTGCATGACCTTCAGATATGCATGCATGAAGAACAGTAGATCTTATTAGCTATGGTCTTCTCAGACTCTTCTCCAGAATATGGAATGGATGCAACTGAGTTTCACAGGGAGATATTAATCAGTTATAAAACTGAAGGGTAAGTTTAAGTGATGTCTTATCAAGATCCCATATGGACTCTCTGGTGAAGGAAGTCTACATAATGCAGCTGCTATAATCTAAACGTATTCACATATATATAATATACATGTATGGAAGTTTGTATCTGCAAGTTCAAACTTTCTTCGTGTGGTAGTTTGGCTGGTATATTAACAAAGACACAAAACCCATACATGTACATATGCCCACTGCAGCAAGATTTTTTGGTTATCATACAAGATCTCAGAAAGACATCATCGAGAAATTACAGCAGTCTGCCTTGAATAAAAAATGTTCAATTAATAAAAACCAACAATGGGAATCATTTCTCTTTAACAGCTTTATTTATGTTTACTTAAATTTTCAGTGGACATACCAAGAGATAGGTGTCGGCTGCACTGTCACCCTATCCACCTGCAGACAATAACATCACATAAGCCATTGATGAATACGACAATGTCATGAAGTACTTACTTAAATAATAATTTTAGGTTATGTACTCACTTCTCCATGAAAACCAACAGGCTTTTCATAAGTAGATTCACCAGTAACAGAGTTGTAATAATAAATTATGCCTTCTTGGGTCTTATGAGCAGTCCAAGCATCACCCACATCCTCTTTCATAGGCTCAGACTTCAAAACAGAGTCAGGCATGCCTTTCTCTGAGCTGATCGTGGATGACAATGTAGGAAGGCCATTTACACTTTGGTCCGATAACGCAGATACAGGTGGTATCTTACTTATTTCAGTGCTTACCAATTTGGCAGGAAAACCCTGCTCTCCAGGAGGGGCCAGCATCTGTGAGCTATCTGATGATTTATTCATAGTGGCTGCTTGTGGAGGAGTTATAGTACGAATTGATGGAAGATATGGGTTTGTAACTGTGAAAGATGGAATGGGCCGGGGATGGATCTGGGTAGGTGGAAACATCCACGGTGACACTGAAGCAGGAACAGGAGGAACATTTATGTAAGATGTAGGATGAGATGGGTGCAAGGTGGAGCTGATTGTAGGCGCATTTGCCAATGCAGAGGAAGGTGATGAAATTGGCGTTGGTCTTGGACCTTGCTTAATTGCATCACCTGGTGATCTTTGCCCATATTGTGAAGGGTGGGCAGAAGAGCCTGATGCAGCTACAGCAGTTGATATATGTGTGCTTATGGATCCATGAGTCGTCATAGGTGAAACTCCAGGAGGCACTGGAGGTCCAGGTGGGGACTCTGAGCTTCTAGAAGATGCAGAATTCCCGGGATGATTAGATGTAAATGGTGCCAAAACTGCTGCATTTCCTGTGTTACCAGGAGCTACAGCTGGTTTAGGATTTCCTATCGTTGATGATGCAGAATTTTGTGATGGTATTGCTAGATCAGTTAGTACATTTCCATTTGATGGGTTCTGAGAAGCTGGAGATGGAGCCACAGACGGTACTGGGCGGATGGAGATCCATGGGCCTGATAGTACTGGTAAACCAGGTGGTCCTGGGGAAGGAGGTAAGCCTGAAGATGATTGCCATCTCGGACCAACATATGATGGTAGTTGAGATACGTAACCTCCTGAGGGTGTTGTGTTCATGGGTGTAGAAACTGGAGTACCCGTCTGTGACATGTTAGCTGGGGCTGACTGCAAAACAAGGAGGTTTAAATATTTCATTTTCAGTTAGATATGACTAGCTCATATGCAAAGTACTTCACTAGTTCAGATGAGAACAAAATTCTATCACTTTAGAAGCACTCTCATAGATACACTAAAAAACTGCGAAAAACCCCAACTTTTCTTTATTTACACTCATATGTACTTGATCAAACTTCAAAATGCATACCTGCAATCGTATGGCCAATTTATTTCTTTTATGAATTACAGGTAACGAAATGATAGAGAATAAAGAAAACCTCAAGTATGTCAGATTTCCCTAGTTTATGTACATTGATAATAGCAAACAATTTTAATGTTTCAGATATGGTTGCAACATGCCTTACAAATATACAAAGCAATCATCCTCTCATTAAATTAAATCCAGTGTCTTTGATCTCCTTGTAACCTTACCATTGAAGATTGTTCAGGCACACCAGGTTGCATTTGAGGCTGCCTTGCTGGGGCTGTCATTCCCTCTGATAAAGCCACACTCATAGCAATCAGATTAAAGTAGTAACTTTGTTAACCTGAGAAAACAGCACAAAACATTTTTCTCAAGGTTATAAGATACCTTTTTCTCTTTCTTTTCTTCTCTCTCACATGACAGATGGACGTGAGATACAAATAAACAGTTTGGAAGATGCGTTGAATTACATTTGTTTCACAATGCATCTAGAGAGTCCTCAATGTATTATGCCTTCGGAGCAATGTGAATTCTCACATTTCACATTTTGTTGCATATCATGCACCAAAATATAAAACGATCTTCTCCTGCAAACGAAAAAAATGCAGTTCCAAAGTACATACTAGAGCGCATCCCTTTATCTACAGCAAGCATTCAAGCAGAAGAGAGGATACAGGTCAACTACACATATTATGCACTGAACAAATTCAGAATTCTAGGTATCAAACTTTAGTTACTTTTTGAGAAAAATCGAACTTTATTTTAGCACACTGTCAATACAATGCATCCGCAAAATATTCCTCTCAAATTCTCAATGAAAAATATTTCAGCACCATGAGTTCCTACGAGAAAATCTTTCGCTTCTTTGGTCATATTTGACCTCAAAGGAAGACTATAAATATCTATCCATGTCACATAAGTGACATTCATAGGTATATCCACGAAAGAGATAAAATTAAAGGGGACAGCTCTTGAAGTCAGAATGATTTTTCAAAACAAACCACAAATTTGTTGTGAATAATGAAAAAGGAACTATACAAAAATGTATTCAACATTCCCATCACCTTGTCCTGTGGTGTTATGTAGAGTTTAAATGGAAGTAAACAAGCACAAGGCACTGGTACTGAACAGTGGAATCAGAAGCATAGCAGCAGCAGGGATATACCTAAGCAAAGCTACTAGATTTCTCGTCTTTGAAAACTCGCAAACTTTGGACATAGCTGATAAAACAATTAAGCCTGCATAGAACCATATTCTTTTCACTAAGACGCAGGGTTTATGACCCTGAGAGACCTTCATAATTACTAGCTGCAAATTAGGATTCTACGTTTCTGGCTACAAATGATAACAAAAATGTTGAACGAAACTATATGCGTACTAATTTAAAATACCAGAACGCTGATTCTCATATCCCTAGGTAAATCTGCCTCTATGATCACTTAAATTGCTGAAATCAGTCCGGTTTGAAACATATATACATGAATCGAGCCCTGAGTCATTTCAGATATTACTGGAGCTAGTTCGCTTAACTGTGTCAACGTTTTTCTAAGTGATGAATTCCTACAGAAAGCATGCTCGATCAAATGTCTTCTTCTTCTTCTTCTTCTTCTTCTTCTTCTTCTTCTGTCTGTAGACAGCATTCAACTTTCTAAGAAATCCTGCACAGTACTTACTCACGCAGCGCAACGGCTGCAGAATTCGTTCTAGAGAGAACAAGGAAGCAACTGGAAAGGAACAGATGCTTACCTGGCTATGGTCGGGATGGGGGAAGGCGGGGGCCGGGGCGTGCTTCTCTGTCGTCCCTTCCTCGTTCGTTCGCTGCTGCAGAGAAAGGCCAGAAATGTAAAAACAAACAAGGAGCCAAAAAGAATATGTTAGAAAGCTATATAAAAAACAAACAAGGAGCCAAAACCTATCTATCTGCAGAGAACACACCGTAAAACTTTGGAGATGAATTTAAGTTGCCAAATCCAAGGTTTTCATCAGCTCCAAGATTCAAGCTGCCTATTGCAAAGATCTCGACGAGAAAATCTTTAACAAAAAATTATTGACACAAATGTGTGTGAAGGCTCGCTTTGTGTATGTCTGGGGTTTAGCTACAAATTTGGAGATCAATTAAGTTGCCATTTTCCAGAGGCCAGGCTCTGAGCCAGGGTTTTCATCAGCTCAAAGGTTTAGGTTGCCTGTTGCAACGATCTCGACGGGAGAATCTTTAACAAAAAATTATCGATACAAATGTGTATGAATGCTCGCTTTGTGTATGTATGGGGTTTAGTTGCAAATTCGGAGATGAATTAAGTTGCCATATCCAAAGGCCAGGCTCTGAGACAGGGTTTTCATCAGCTCAACGATTAAGGTTGCCAATTGCAAAGATCTCGATGGGGGAATCTTTAACAAAAAATTATCGATACAGATGTCTCTGAAGGCGCGCTTTGTATATGTATGGGGTTAGCTACAAATTTGGAGATGAATAAGTTGCCATATTCCAGAGGCCAGGCTCTGAGCCAGGGTTTTCATCAGCTCAAAGATTTAGGTTGCCTATTGCAAAGATCTCGACGGGGGAATCTTTAACAAAAAATTATCGACACAAATGTGTATGAAGGCTCGCTTTGTATATGTATGGGGTTAGCTACAAATTTGGAGATGAATTTAACTTGAGCCAGGGTTTTCATCAGCTCAAAGATTCAGGTTGCCTATAGCAAAGATATCGACAAAAGATTATCGATACAAATGTGTGTGAAGGCTCGCTTTGTGTATGTATGGGGTTTAGCTACAAGTTTGGGGATGAATTAAGTTGCCATATCCAGAGGCTAGGCTCTAAGCTAGGGTTTTCATCAACTCCAAGATTCAGGCTGCCGATTGCAAAGATCTCGACAATGGAATCTTTAACAAAAAATTATCGATACAAATGTGTATGAAGGCTAGCTTTTTATATGTATGGGGTTAGCAACAAATTTGGAGATGAATTTAACTTGCCATGTCTAGAGGCCAGGCTCTGAGCTAGTGTTTTCATCAACTCAAAGATTCAGGTTGCCTATTGCAAAGATCTCGAGGGGGGAATCTTTAACAAAAAATTATCGGTACAAATGTCTCTGAAGGCTCGCTTTGGATATGTATGGGGTTAGCTACAAATTTGGAGATGAATAAGCTGCCAGATTCCAGAGGCTAGCCTCTGAGCCAGGGTTTTCATCAGCTCCAAGATTCAAGCTGCCGATTGCAAAGATCTTGACAGGGGAATCTTTAACAAAAAATTATTGATACAAATGTGTGTGAAGGCTCGCTTTGTATATGTATGGGGTTCGCAACATTTTTGGAGATGAATTTAAGTTGCGATGTCCAGAGGCCAGGCTCTGAGCTAGGGTTTTCATCAGCTCAAAGATTCAGATTGCCTATTGCAAAGATCTCGACAAGGGGAATCTTTAACAAAAAAATTATTGATACAAATGTGTGTGAAGGCTCGCTTTGTATATGTATGGGGTTTAGCTACAAATTTGGGGATGAATTAAGTTCCCATATCCAAAGGCCAGGCTTTGAGCTAGGGTTTTCATCAACTCCAATATTCAGGCTGACTGTTGCAAAGATCTTGACGCGGGAATCTTTCACAAAAAAATGATACAAATGTGTATGAAGGCTCTCGTTGTATATGTCTGGGGCTAGCTACTATTGATTGTTTTCTTATTTATCTAATCATTTGTATTAAGAGAAATAGATGTCCAGAGAGGACAAGATAGTATTGAAGGTTTTTGTGGGAGAATCTAACAAGAAGGTAGTGACTTGAAGTAGAAACACAACTAGGAAAAATACCATAGGGTATGACAATAATCTCGTGATTGTTGGGAAAACATAGATTAGGAAAGAGAGATTACGATATTGTCCATCCACTACAATGCAATTACATTTATCTATTGAACTGAACAACTAATTAATCCAGAGCAAAGACTTATATACACAAGACCCCGAAGAGCAAGAGCGGCTATTGAAAAGATTGAAAGAGAAATGGAGTGGAGATATGCAAGAAATAATTGTTGGTTCAATGGAGGTAACTTTGGCTAGCAAAGATGACAAAGGGCATCCATTCGGATTGCAAAGGTAATTGGCATAGATAAAGACCCAATGTTAGTAATAGTTGCGATCAAGGCTCATGGTATCACACTTCAAATCCAAATGCTTTTACTGGCAAAATACATTCTAGAGATGATTAATGCAATTGTATCAAAGAAAAGGAAGTGGAGTGTGGAATTTATAAGCAATTTATGCTTGAATGATGTGGATATACTTATATACGTCTTTGAGTTAACAAAGAAAGGACATCTAAAGAAACAAACTATCTCCATTTTGAAAGAGGAAATTCCTAGATTGGAGAATGACTTTGTTGATTCCAATTCGATACATTTCGAAGCATTGTCATGTACTGGATTCTTTGCTAGTGTGACAACTTCCTGACTATCATTAAATACAGTCAGAGCCCATTTCGGACTAACTTGTCGAAATATATAAGCTAGTCATCCGAGCCAAAACGTTTCCTTAGTCGCATTGGACGTAGCTACGTATTCTGCTTCGGTCATACTCGACGAGGGGGGTTTCCGCTGCGGCGATGGCAGAAGCAGCAGCTGCCACCTCCTCGCGGAGGCCGCCGCTAGTGTTGTTGTTGTTGTTGCTGCTGCCGTTGCCGTTGCCGAGCAGCATCAAGTTATCGAGGTCGTAGCGCTTGCCGAAGATGCTGGTCATGATGTTGTTGAGGGAGGTGGCCTGGAGGAAGGGGCGGATGCGGAGGGTGGAGGAGAGGAGGGAGGTGCGGTGGAGGGAGCGCAGGAGGTGGGAGGTCTTGCGCTGGCGCTGAGGCTCGGAGGCGGCGAGGCGGCGAGAGGAGAAGAGGTGGGAGGCGGCGATGCGGCGGAGCTGGCGCCAGAAGGGGCCGTAGGGGGCGAAGCCAATGGCGCAGTGGAAGAGGAGGAGGCGGGCGGAGAGCTTGAGGGGGTGGTCGGAGAAGGAGGGGCTGGGGAGGAGGAGGCGCGTCATTCGCAAGTTGTCAAGGCGCCATATCAAGTAGATATTCGTAGCAGCCACCTTTTTCTTGTAAGTGTCAAATAGCATCTTCCATAGTTCATATGTTGTCATACACGATTGGACCATGTAATACACGGCCTCATGCAGATGCATCCGGATGGTAGCGCGAGCTACCTAGTCTAGCTTCACCCATTCTTCTAGCTTGTATGTCGCCAAAACTTTGTCACCCTCTATAGGGTCAATCTGGCCACGGACTATAAGGTAGTCCTACATCTGCTCCTTCGAAAAATTTAAGTTCGAACTTCCTTAGACTCGTTTCGGATAAGATGGATGTTAAAGCCATTTGCACGGAAGGTTGGTACAGAGTTCTGCTCAAAGTGGTTACGATCGTAGGTGATTACAACTACACTGCAGTGTACCTGAAAGATTGTTTAAGCGAGCTAGACACGAATATAAAGGGAATTCCAGCTCTACTCAGAATGGACACGAACACAATGGCTTAGTCGAAATCGGACCATTGTGCCTTGTCCGCGAAAAAACAAGTCGTATTAACTTTCCTAATACGGATTTCGGCCAACGTACTTCTACACGGACTGGACATAAGCTTCTAGCTTTTGCCCAGAGTGTGTACGCATACATGCCACTTGGTGATCATGCATTAGGGTGAATCGCCGACGATTGTAATGAGTTCTGTAATAAATTATATATGACTTTTTATATAACTATGTAAGTGAATAAGATAGTGCAATGGTTAGTATACTAAAGACTTCTATTAGAAAGCGTCTGGTTATCTTGATAACACTCGGTTATGTGGTTTGGATATATTACAGGTAAGATGTGACAAGTCACTTGTGATTATGACATGTTGTTCAACGAGTTTGCAACGAACGACGCGATCCAATGCCCCATTGAACTATGGAGAGTGACATTCTCAGGTAGGACGACTAGCTGGATGGCCGCATTACAGTTGCCCAACTCTTCAAACCTTACTCGCAAAGGATTTGTACGATGGTGAATGTTTGAGGCAACAGGTCCCCTTTATTTCTTGTGTTTGCAAGCGGCAGGTCCCAATCCACGCGTCAAGGCATATCTATTTTTTCGGATGGGGACTTGTGTACTTTTGCACATGCAAGATCCCGAACGACACGTAGAATGTGCGTAACAGAACAACGTACGATACGGCGGCGGTCATGGGATCCGGGCTCGAAGGACTGGATATCCGCCAAATAAACTCGATCCGGTGGCCGGTGTTGGATCGGTATCGATTGGATCGACACATCTGATCGACTGGATCGACACATCTGATCGATTGGATCGATACATCTGATCGATTGGATCGATACATCTGATCGATTGGATTGATATATCTGATCGATCGCACCGATTCTCTATGCAAGCCGGGAAATGTCGTCGAACTTGCGCATGGATGGATGGATGGCATGACAAGCCATGATGATGATGGTGGTGGTGATGATGATGATGGTGATGATGGTGGTGGTGGTGATGATGATGGTGGTGGTGGTGATGATGGTGGTGGTGGTGATGATGATGATGGTGATGATGGTGGTGGTGGTGATGATGATGATGGTGATGATGGTGGTGGTGATGATGATGATGGTGGTGGTGGTGATGATGGTGGTGGTGGTGATGATGGTGGTGGTGGTGATGATGATGATGGTGATGATGGTGGTTGTGATGATGATGATGGTGATGATGGTGATGATGGTGATGATGGTGGTGGTGATGATGATGATGGTGATGGTGGTGGTTGTGATGATGATGATGGTGATGATGATGGTGGTGGTGGTGATGATCGTGGTGGTGGTGATGATGGTGGTGGTGATGATGATGATGGTGGTGATGGAGATGATGGTGGTGGTGATGATGATGATGGTGGTGTTTGCCAAAAACTGTTGTGGGCGGGATTCGAACTCGGGTTCATTGGAATGTACGCTCCCTCGTGTTGTTCCTTTGTTTGTTTTCTTTTCCTGCACGCATTTCCTCATCATCGTTGAGCTGGCATGCACTCCATCACCATCATCTTCTCTGCATACATATACATGTCCATATCCACAGCAGAAGAGTAGCATCAACAAGCTCGCATGGCTGCTCCTGCAGCTTCTTCCCCTGCTCTTCTCCTCTTCCTCTTCTGCTTCTGCTTCTGCTTCTGCTTCTTCCTCCTACCGCATCATCGGGTTCATCCCGCGCATCTCGCCGATCCTGCCTCCTTCTCCTTGCCTCTGGCTATGGCTATGGCTATGGCGGCTTCAGCTGCTGCTACTGCTCCGCCCTCGCCTCCTCAGCTCCCACCCGGCCTCCCGCTCCCTCCTCCTCCTCCTCCTCTTGCTGCAGCTGCGCCTCCTTTGAGTATGTATTCGTAATCTGCTCCATGCATCTCCGATTAGTCGCGGGGCCCCATCACACCAACATACCACATTTGGCATTTCATCCTACCAACATACCACATTTGGCACTTCATCGTGCCAACGTACCACATTTTTGCATATTTCCATCATACCAACTCACCACATTTTGCAATCTTCATCGTACCGACATACCGCATTTTGCATCTTTCCATCACACCAGCTCACCACATTTTG